>CM017194.1:5388654-5466154 GCA_004837865.1 Musa balbisiana
GTGTATTCACATAAGTGTTATTTGATAAAACTGTATTTCAAAAGTCTTCAATATTATGTCACGAATTTATCATTCTAATATTTTTTTATATTTATTAAAAAATATGTTTGATAAACAATAAATGAAGACTATATTTTAAATGTGTATTCACATAAGTGTTATTTGATAAAACTGTATTTCAAAAGTCTTCAATATTATGTCACGAATTTATCATTCTAATATTTTTTTATATTTATTAAAAAATATGTTTGATAAACAATAAATGAAGACTATATTTTAAATGCGTATTCACATAAGTGTTATTTGATAAAACTGTATTTCAAAAGTCTTCAATATTATGTCACGAATTTATCATTCTAATATTTTTTTATATTTATTAAAAAATATGTTTGATAAACAATAAATGAAGACTATATTTTAAATGCGTATTCACATAAGTGTTATTTGATAAAACTGTATTTCAAAAGTCTTCAATATTATGTCACGAATTTATCATTCTAATATTTTTTTATATTTATTAAAAAATATGTTTGATAAACAATAAATGAAGACTATATTTTAAATGCGTATTCACATAAGTGTTATTTGATAAAACTGTATTTCAAAAGTCTTCAATATTATGTCACGAATTTATCATTCTAATATTTTTTTATATTTATTAAAAAATATGTTTGATAAACAATAAATGAAGACTATATTTTAAATGTGTATTCACATAAGTGTTATTTGATAAAACTGTATTTCAAAAGTCTTCAATATTATGTCACGAATTTATCATTCTAATATTTTTTTATATTTATTAAAAAATATGTTTGATAAACAATAGATGAAGACTATATTTTAAATGCGTATTCACATAAGTGTTATTTGATAAAACTGTATTTCAAAAGTCTTCAATATTATGTCACGAATTTATCATTCTAATATTTTTTTATATTTATTAAAAAATATGTTTGATAAACAATAAATGAAGACTATATTTTAAATGCGTATTCACATAAGTGTTATTTGATAAAACTGTATTTCAAAAGTCTTCAATATTATGTCACGAATTTATCATTCTAATATTTTTTTATATTTATTAAAAAATATGTTTGATAAACAATAAATGAAGACTATATTTTAAATGTGTATTCACATAAGTGTTATTTGATAAAACTGTATTTCAAAAGTCTTCAATATTATGTCACGAATTTATCATTCTAATATTTTTTTATATTTATTAAAAAATATGTTTGATAAACAATAGATGAAGACTATATTTTAAATGTGTATTCACATAAGTGTTATTTGATAAAACTGTATTTCAAAAGTCTTCAATATTATGTCACGAATTTATCATTCTAATATTTTTTTATATTTATTAAAAAATATGTTTGATAAACAATAAATGAAGACTATATTTTAAATGTGTATTCACATAAGTGTTATTTGATAAAACTGTATTTCAAAAGTCTTCAATATTATGTCACGAATTTATCATTCTAATATTTTTTTATATTTATTAAAAAATATGTTTGATAAACAATAAATGAAGACTATATTTTAAATGTGTATTCACATAAGTGTTATTTGATAAAACTGTATTTCAAAAGTCTTCAATATTATGTGACGAATTTATCATTCTAATATTTTTTTTATATATTTATTAAAAATAAATGCATTTTTTTATTTAAATTAATAAATAAAATAAATGAATGAATGTATGCATGTAATCCTATAAAAAATATACATAATAAATAAAAATATAAAATAATATTTAAGAATAAAAAAAATAATATTATCTTATAAAAAATATAAATCATATTGATCTCACGCTAAATCATTTTGATAATATTATAATTTTAGATAAAATCATATGATACTCTTAAATTTTTAAAAATTATATTAGCATCCTACAAATACTGAAATATCAATATTATCCTAATATAACATTCGACAAGCATTCGAACATTTTTAATATAATATTTAAGTCAGAAGTGATTTAAAAAATATTAAATATCATATTCAAAATATGAATCAAATTTGTTCCCAAATATACTCTAAATTTTTAACCGAAACTAAAATTATTTTATAAAATATGAGATGATATAATCGTACAAAGCGACCTATAAAACCTATTTGGAATTAAATTACTGAAAAAGGATTTTGATACATAGACAATCCAACCATGTCATGTTCCGTCAATTAGTTACGTGTCCATATGCTAATTTGATATTTTATTTAGGGAAAAACAATTAGTTACGTGTCTTTTCTTACCAATTCGAATCATCAACACTTTCGATCTAAGATTAATGTCTCCAAAGGAAACATATCTCATAGGGACATATTAGAAATAAAGGTATTAAAAAAATTAGGAAGAAGGGTCCTCTAAAATTATGATAATTTATTATCATTATATTAGAAGAAGCATTGTATCAGAAATGAAGATATCAAAAAAATAAATAAATAATCTCTCCATCATAGAAACCATCATAGTATATTATCATTATACTCTAGATTACAAGCATCATGATAATGATTCTCTCTTAATCACAATATTATTTATATTTATTCTTGATTGACAAATTTCGCACACTTTTCTTGTTTTATTATGTATATATTCCATACCCGATATGAAAACTTAAGGTTATCCTCTTGCTTTATCTTCTTACACCTAAGGCGAAAACGAGGGTTCCATCAGTGCCCGGCCGCTGACAAGTTTGCCATATCCGTCGTCGTCGGAGTCGTCAAAAGGTGCCCATCGCCTCCAACCACGTAGAGGACAACAGGACCATATATATATATATATATATATATATATATATATATATATATATGCGACGCAAGAGTTGGTGTGGATGCCTTCCTTTTCGGCGTCAATGGACGACACTCGATCGGCCATGGTGGAGTCACATTTGTCTACGCAACCATCTGATGCAACTCGTCGTGAGGCGCATGGATGCAAAATGAACCGGAAAATTGAGCCAGAATGTCAACTCCCAAACTCGCGGTCCATTTTCTTTGATGCAAGTGCTGCACTACAAGGAATTACTACATGAGTGCAACACGAGGGACTCTTATGCCGTCCTGTGTTTCCGTGATATCTACACACTGCCATATGTCCACATCCATGGCATTTACGTATTCGCGGCAGCTTTGGAGGTGTGACAAGCATGATCGTAACACATCGGGAATGAGATGGTTAGGCAACGGGTCATACATCAATTATGTCCGGGTTACTATCTGCTATTTATTTTTCTTCACCACAAAATATTTGTAACGTGAAGCATTATACCATACCGATAGGATATATGGGTCTCCCAATCAGGCTTTCTTAAAGTTACGTTCAAAACATCCGGTTATGTTTAAGAACACATTTACGGTTTTAATATGTAGTCGGGGAAAGAAATTTATGTTTGATAAATAATAGATGAAAGCTGCATTTGGGAAAAATGTATAGAATATTTTGTGATAGGATTTATCATTCTAAAATTTGTGATATTTATTTAATATATATATATATATATATTATTTAAATTAATAAATAAATAAACTAAATAAATGAATGCATGTAATCCTACCAAAAAAATTCATATGGCCCAAATATATAATAAATAAAAATATAAAATTATATAAATAAATAAAATAATATCTTATAGAAATTATAAATTATATTGTTCTCTCGCTAAATCATTTTGATAATATTATAATTTTAGATAAAGTGATATGACACTCTCAAATTTTAAAAAATTATATTAGCTAATCTATATTTTTTAAAAAAATATTCTGATATAAAATTACATCCAAGTTAGATACTTTTTTTTAAAAAAAAATATTAAATGCTAATCTATATTTAAAGTAAATATTAGATCCTTAATATATATCTCAAATATATTCCCAAACATAGTCTAAATTATTACCTTAATCTAAAATTATTTTATAAAAATATGGGATAATATAATCATAAAAAACGGCTTTTAAACCTCTCTGGAAATGACTGTTAAGTCATTTCACTCTCCGTCACACGTCTTGTCATTCTGATAAGTCGATTCAGCGTTAAGCTGCGGTGTGGTGGCTTTCGTTCAGCGCGTTCATACGTAAGAATCTCATTGCCTACAACATACCCTTTTGCCATCCTCCTCCTGAGTGATGGCATGTGGTCGAGGCAAAGTCTGTCATCAATCAGATTTAGGTGGCCATGAATGCCTTACATCTATCTTAATTTCTGAAGACACAACTTTGCCTGCCATTTCCGAAGCAAATCGCCACCACATATTAATTAATTGCAGAGCTAAGTTTTATTGGCGACAATGTTATCCATACATGCCATCATACTGGCAGCAGACCAAATGCGGTGATTCACCACGTACGCATTTTTATTGCATTAAAGGATTACATACTTGTATTTTTGCGTGCATGCTTGTTCACCACTCTCAAGCTTTTTTCTTCAAGGCAATGACCATAACGGTGTGCTTGGTTTTCTCTTTGAGGAGATGCATCGCAACCTTCTCGGCATACCGTGAGAATAGCTCGTCGAGTATGGCATCCCCGAAATGATGTGCGATCAAGGATTCGGACACAGCCCGTACACACTTCGAGACGTTCTTCCCGTTCAGTACATTGTCGAATACGATATCGTCGTCGTCGGTGTCATCAAACGGGTCCCAGTTACACTCAAAAATCTGTGCTTGTTCCAGATCAAATAAACCTTCGTCATGGATCACTGCCTTCACTTCCTGCATTGAAGGTGTATATATTGGTAGATTGAAGGCGTCCAGTTTATCTTCAGATACGGTTCCCTGAATTCAATAGACACAAGACTCGGGGCGGTCAGTTTTGTTCTTGCTGCTTCATAGTGGGACAGAAAAGAACGGATTTGACGACGCTGAGGAGTTCGAGTCGAAGATTGGAGGTATACGTACCTGTGAGACCATGTCATTAAGGGCCTCCGCTAATAGTCCCCACATACGGCTTAGCCCGCCAATGGCTGGGTGTTTGTTTCTTCTTCCTAGGAATGTTAATACCATTCCCCCTCCGATGCTTAGTTCCACGTTACGAGATTTGAGAAACGTGGAGAAGTCCCTCCGGTGTTGTTCTTGGTATGCTTTCACGACCTGGGGTGGGCTGTTCCCTGCAATATAGATGTTGCCCTTGTTCAGCGGAACACCCTGCTCACTCTCGAGACCTTGTGGAACCTAAGACACATAGTTCATGATCAGTAGTAGAACATCAACACAGTGCAACACCGCACGCATGACATGAGAAAGCACAGTAGTGATCGACCTGAGAGAGCCACATGAGACAGTAATTAGAGTGGAAGAAGTGAACAGTGTTACACGGGAAAAGCCTCCCGTAGAAGGAGCCCGGCATGCCCACGACGTAATGAGGCACGAGCAGGTCCCCCTTCTCCTCCTCCATCTTCTTCTCGTATCTTTCCAAAGACCGGAAGACATTATTGAAGTCATTTCCCGGGAGGTCGTTCAAGAAGAACTGGATCTCCGGTGGCTTCTGTTCCAGCCTTCGACGTAGGTCGCCGACGATGCCGAGCACCTCAGAGACCACAAGAAAGGTGTTCGGACCCGACGAACAACCGAGGTCGACGACGACCATCCTCTCAGGGAGCAGCGTCCCGTACAACTCTGCTATGGCGGTCTCCAATACGGGCTTTGTTCTGTAAAGCGCTTTCTCCTGAATACAAACACAGTAAGCAACTCAGTAAACCGAAGATTGATTCAACTAATAACACTACTTCGAGGAAGACGACTAACTTGAAGTCTGGAATTAGTGGCGTAGCTGGTTTCTCCGGCTCCTCCAACCATATGAAGGGCTTGCTCTACCTTGATGGCCATCTTCTTATCTCTGTCTTTCAAGAGCTTCTCGTGCTTGGCAACCGCTGAGCTCCAAGCCACAGGGCCAATACATATATATAGACCGTGATTTCTCTCACCTTCAATTTTGGCGTCAATAATAATATACTTTATCACGTCATCAGTCATCTTGCTCTGAGCATGTGATGTGTGTCTCGGAAGTTGCGTTTTGTGGTGCAGCACTTACAGCCACAATTGATATACCGTCAGCTTCAGCCAGTTGGACATGGAGTCATTCTTCTTCCTCCTATGTATTGTATGATCAGAAGAAGTAAATTAGCATGAGCACGAAAGGTGTTTCTGGAATTACAAGTCACAACAGGAACACGTTTCTTATTATGATTAATCTGGAAAAGAAAATGCTACAGAAAAGTCAACATTAACACGGAAGCATAAACAAATTCTTGCCCGTCGCAATAGATTTGAACATTCTTTCTATCAGTCGCATCCCTAGCATTATTCACGTGGAATCTCATAAACTTGCTGCTATTGGAAGATCCCATGGCTCTCCATTGTTGTGAACTGCAGCCCACACATTAGCTTCTCAATCTGTATACGACTCTTATGTATTTCCTTTCTCTGTTAAAGCAAAAAGGACATGCTCTGTGCAATGAAAAAGAAAATCAGTAACCAACAAAAGTTCACTAAAAGAATTAGTAATGTTATGAGGTCCCATGGTTGAAAGTTTTAGTGTCAAGAAAAGAAATTATTGTCACTAAATTATGGATTTTAATGATAGCTTATTCTATTAAAATTCTGTCACTAAAATTAAATAAACTGATGAAATAATATTTCGACGATGCTATTTGGTGATGAATAATTCTGTGACTAAATGTCTTGATGAAAAGTTTTAGTGACAACTTGGCGAATTCTGATTAAACAAAAAGAGTGATGATAATTCGCATATCACTAAAATGTTTGATCAAAAATTTTAGTGACAATTACTTGAATCTGTCACTAATGCTTATTTATACGAAAACAATATGAGCGAAAATTACGACAGACTATCAACATATATATATATATATATATATATATATATATATATATATATATATATATATATATATATATATATATATATATTGTCAATAATAATTTTCTTAACAACCTATCAATATTTAATAATTTTAAAATAATACCAAAATTTTTAATAATAAAAAATCCACATTATTATTCAAAGATAATACAATCACAAAGCTCTCGTCACATCGAAAATAAAAAAACAATGCGTCCGACATGAAACATAGAAAAGAGATTTACATGTCTTCATTCTTCGGTACTCCTACATCATACATGGGGTCACAATTACTCAATTACATAAAGACAAATCGTTATGTTAATAAAATAAAATAAAATAAAATGCACAATAATGAAAGTGATCTGCAAGCTCCATAATCTTCCTCCTTAATAAACACATTGGAAAAAAAATAACATGGCCTTAGTTATTCCACTAAATTTTTTATTCAATAGTAATTCAATTTATCTTTAGATCTTTGTTATTTATGCCTAATTTTGGATAGTTGTTAGTTAGGACTTTAAACGGCTGTATTCTTATATGTTTTGTGTTCAGATAAGGTATATAAGCTTACTAACTAAAAAGTCTACACAAATATTTCTCTTTATAAGGAATCAGTTGACAAATTAGAGGATAAAAAACATTAGCTAATAAAAGAAGAACAAATCACCACTGGGAAGTCCTAAATGTAGGAAAATTGGGTGCGGTGCAGAAAAATCTAAATGTAGGAAAAAGAACTGCTATAAATGCATGCGCTCCTAAAATTAGAATGAAAAAAAAAGAAAATAGTAAAAAAAATAAAGAGTATTTCTAATCTATAGTGCTTTGGATTCATCCAAGAAAATCTATTTATATTAGTCCAAAGATATCCCATTAAATCTTATCACCCTCATCTATTTATTTTTATTTTAAATTTTTATCTTTTATTTCATTTAATCCTAACTATTTGAGTTAATCTTATGAAGAACACCATCTAGATGATAAACTTGTGAGCAAAACATTAAAAAAAAGGTAATGATAGGATGGTACCACCAATAGGGCATCCTCATCCCAAAAAAAAGGATTTTTATGGTTACACCATATCAGATAAAGTAAGATACACATCGGAACGAAAAATCCACTTGAGAACGAGTAAATAAACTAGAGAAACAAATGCAGAGGGTAACAAGCACCTTTGGAATATCTTCATTGAGGTGTCTGAAACAAAAGAATGTCAATTACATATATGAAATGTGTGAACAAATAAAATTGCATCTTGGTTTTGTCACGTATAACAAATAGTAATTTGTTTTAGGAGGGCTAAACAATCTCATCTTGACTTGTTATGAGACAAACAAGAGCAGTCAAGGCAAAAGAATCAAGTTGCATATGACTATATAGCTATGCAACACAGTCCGTAAAAGAGGCTCGTCTGCAGCTTGATCTCGACCAACATCATGGCACAACATATCTTATGGAGACGAACAAAGCAAATCTAAGACAAAAAGGGAGAGGAAGACAGCTTGTGAGTCCCAAAGGCATCCGGGCTTTAAAAGAATAAAAATTTACCTAAAAAGATAAACCGAATCACCCCATTTTGATTCATGCTCAAATCAAATCAACCACAACCAGGTGAAAATGACTAACCTTACTATTGCACCAAGGCTGGCCATCAAATACAAGCAAAATTATATGACCTGCAAAGAATAAAAGCACAAAAGCTCTACAAACTCAACATCATAGTCATCATAACACGACCGAACATCACATAAGTCTTGGGTCACTCGAAGGTGGTCAACTAATCGAATCTGTTTTCAATATTTATATTAAAAAAAGTAAATAAAAAATATACATGTTAAAATTATAATACATTTAGATGACATTATAAATATATTTCTTATAATATAATGAAAGAGGTGATAAGTATAACGACAAGAGAGGATGATGAGGATAAAATGAAGTAGTGAATCAAGCTTGTATAACTTCATCAAAATCACAAAATTTTCTTAAATCCGGATTGCACAAAATAGATTTCAACATCAAGGAATTGTCTTGTATTTCTTATGAAATTTCAACTTCTTGATCAACCAGAGTACCCCCATGTTCAAGGCTCTTAGGCTGGCAGCTAACAACAAAAATGATTGCTTCATCTGTCATCTTCTTGACCATCATATCCAGTAGAAAATACACCTTGACCCAACATATTAAGACTCGCTAAAGTTTGCAGTTCACAAATCAGAAAATTGCTAAGAACTATACATTAAAGTGGTCCATTATTTCTCTCCTGGTATATGCAGAATTGCAGGTATCAATCAAGTGAATCAATATTTCTAGCTGAACAATTTCCAGTATCTTCTTTCCAAGACCTACATGTACCTAAGATATACAAGCAAGGCGAATCAACTTGTCAACGAAAAAACTTTCTCATTATTCAACCTGAAAGACTTTAAAGACAAAACAAGCAACTCTTTTGGAAGAAACTACTGTGTTGACAACATTACATACTATTCTTTTAAACACTGATCGAAATTAATTGCATTTGGCCTCATCCCCATCCAAAAGAGAAATAACATCATCGGTGAACAAATTCACTAAATTTAAGAAAAATTACAGAAAATATTAAACGAGAATGTATGTGATGGATTGTATAAAGACAGAAAAAGAGAAGGTAAGCAATGAACCAGCCTTATGATGTACTCAAAATGGATGTAGGAACCATTTTCTTCTATGTACTGCAATCAAAGAAACTTGCATATCAGATGACTAGTAGAGAAATTCAAGGAAACCTGAATATGCATCAAGAAAAAATATTTCAAAAACCCACAAGACCATAAAGAAAGAAGTAAAATTTCGAATCCCTCACACACACACACACACACAAGACCATAAAGAAAGAAGTAAAATTTTGAATCCCTCACACACTAGAATGAAGAACCAAAATATATATATAAGTTTCCATAACATCGCTACATCTAAATTTTATTGACAATTAGACATAATTTTCCCTGGAAAAAATTAGAAAATATATATGAAGTATTGAGACACCATTTAAAAATAAATATATCTGAAAAAACAAATGCAAGAAGATTAAGAGTGCAGTTAAAGAAATGTGAAAAAGAAGTGGAGAAACGAAGATTCTAAATCGAAAGATTTGAAGCACAAAGCAGAAGCACAATTTGAAGGCATCTAATATTTAAGGTTCAAATCAGTATAGATTTAATTTACATCCTCTATTCGAAACAAAAATCATCTCGCTCACATTTATCCCTTTGATCAATCTTGTGAACGTACTTCAAATTGGGTTGCTCTTCCTTCAGTAATGTGTTTGACTAGAAGCATGGATGATCCGATGATGACTTGCTGCGTCGGGAGGTTCTCTGCCTTTATGATTTGAGCCTTCAAAGTCTTCGTTATTTTAGTTTAGGCATCAATCATGGGTTAGCAGTGGTGGAAGCCATCTTTCCATGAACGGAAGGACTAGAAAAAGAACAAAGTGGATTCAAATCCTTCCTAGACACTACTTTCTTAGTAGTCTAGTGGAGTTTATATTGCTTCAGGACTACAATCCACCTTTTCAGGGCCAAACTAAAAGACAACCAGAATTGGATTTAGGGTTTCAAAGAGGAAATCTTATAAGCGATGGAGAAGGAAGAATTCAGCTTCTACGAGAGGAAGGATGAGGGAGAGAGAGAGGAGGAAGATTTAGCCTCATACCAGGATGTCGTGGTTCACTCACCCCCCGCACCGTCATTCATCACCTGTGTCGACCGTAGTCGTTTGCCCGCCGTCAAACATAAATAGGGAGATCAGCGTCGTGCTCGCGAGAGAGGATGATTTCTGTTATTATCTTTAGAGATTCCTCCAATGGCAGCATGCTTCCCCCGATAGGGTTCACCAAGGTCGCACATCCTATCCTAGAAACTCACTCGATGAAACAGTCGATGTTTCCTTCTACGAGGTTGAGTTGAATCTAATTGATCTTTCAGTAGAATTAGATGATGTTGATCATTTGAAATCGTACGGTGCAAATAATAATCCCTCTTATTATATATATATATATATATATATATATATATATATATATATATGTGTGTGTGTGTGTGTGTGTGTGATAAAGTACGTGTTGTCACTAATGGAGGTTTTAATTAGTATAGTAAAAATATTTATCAATTAAAATTTGAAATTGACCCATGCCATGCTCTATCAAACATCTTATCATTTTGATATGTCAATTGACAATTACAACTTACTTAGGTATTTTATATTTTTAATAATTACATATCGACCATAGCCCATCAATTATTTATGTATTTTGAATAATTATTAAGGTCAAACAAAATTGATAGATCAATTAACCCATCAAATTCGGATCATAATATTTGATATTAGAATTAATCTAATACTTAGGCATAGTGAGAAAATAAATACTATCGGTGGATGGAGTTAGAAGACTACCACAGCCTATAATTTATATTCATCGTTCTAAAGTTTGATCTCGGCCTTATGCCCAATTGAGTGGCTCTCAAAATTCATACATAAGAATTAGATTACCAATTCCTCTCTTATGATGGCATGTGACTAAGGCAAAGTTTATGGTGAGGACTACAAATCAACCAGTTTTATGTGGTTATAGATGCCTAAATCTAAATTTATGAAGATAATCTTTTATGAATAAGCAGAAAAAGATTATCTATAGATAGAGTCAGAAGACTACGATGATGTAGAGCCACTAAGAGTTGGATTGTCTATTCCTCTTGAGTGATGGCACGTGGACGAAGAGGCAAAGTATGTCATGTGGACTACAAATCAACCAGTTTTATGTGGTTATAGATGCCTAAATCTAAATTTATGAAGATAATCTTTTACGAATAAACAGAAAAAGATTATCTATAGGTAGAGTCAGAAGACTACAAATCAACCAGCTTTATGTGGTCATGGATTTTGCCTGACATTTCTGAAGCAAATCAGCACCACATATTAATCAGGTGCAGAGCTAAGTTTTATTGGCCATAATGTTATCCATACATGCCAGCATAATGTGCAGTCAAATGTGCAGCAGACCAAACGTGGTGATTCACAATGTACGTATTTTTATTACATTAACGGATGCATACTTTTCTACATATGAATTTGCATCAAGTTTTGCGTGCATGCATGCCTGTTCACTCTCAAGCTTTTTTCTTCAGGGCAATGACTAAAACGGTGCACTTGGTTTTCTCTTTTAGGAGATGCCTCGCAACCTTCTCGGCATATCGTACGAATAACTCATCCAGTATGGCAGCCCCAAACTGATGTGTAATCAAGGATTCAAACACAGCCCGTATACACTTCGCCACGTTCTTCCCGTTCAGTACATTGTCGGATACAATATCGTCGTCGTCGGTGTCATCAAACGGGTCCCAGTTGGATTCAAAAATCTGTGCTTGTTCCAAATAAAATAAACCTTCGTCGAGGATCACTGCCTTCACTTCCTGCATTGATGCCCCATAAATCGGCAAATTGAAGGTGTCCACTTTGTCTTCTGATATGATTCCCTGAACTCAATAAACAATGACTCGTGTCAGCTCTCTTCTTTGACCTTACGAAAGAAAAACAGTGTTCTCACTATTCCTTTAGGTGAAGATTTGAGGTACCTGTGAGACCATTGCGTTAAGGGCCTCTGCGAGTAGTCCATATAGAGAGCTTAACTCGCCATTGGCTGGGTGTTTGCTTTTTCTTCCTAGGAATGTTAATACCATTCCCCCTCCGATGCTTAGTTCCACGTGACGAGATTTGAGAAACGTGGAGAAGTCCCTCCGGTGTTGTTCTTGGTATGCTTTCACGACCTGGGGTGGGCTGTTCTCTGCAATATAGATGTTGCCCTTGTTCAGCGGAACACCCTGCTCACTCTCGAGACCTTGTGGAACCTAAGACACATAGTTCATGATCAGTAGTAGAACATCAACACAGTGCAACACCGCACGCATGACATGAGAAAGCACAGTAGTGATCGACCTGAGAGAGCCACATGAGACAGTAATTAGAGTGGAAGAAGTGAACAGTGTTACACGGGAAAAGCCTCCCGTAGAAGGAGCCGGGCATGCCCACGACGTAATGAGGCACGAGCAGGTCCCCCTTCTCCTCCTTCATCTTCTTCTCGTATCTTTCCAAAGACCGGAAGACATTATTGAAGTCATTTCCCGGGAGGTCGTTCAAGAAGAACTGGATCTCCGGTGGCTTCTGTTCCAGCCTTCGACGTAGGTCGCCGACGATGCCAAGCACCTCAGAGACCACAAGAAAGGTGTTCGGACCCGACGAACAACCGAGGTCGACGACGACCATCCTCTCAGGGAGCAGCGTCCCGTACAACTCTGCTATGGCGGTCTCCAATATGGGCTTTGTTCTATAAATCGCTTTCTCCTGATTACAAACAGAGTAAGCAACTCAGCAATCCGAAGATTCATTCAACTAATAACACTACTTCGAGGAAGACGACTAACTTGAAGTCTGGAATTAGTGGCGTAGCTGGTTTCTCCGGCTCCTCCAACCATATGAAGGGCTTGCTCTACCTTCAAGGCCATCTACGTATCTGTCTTTTAAGAGCTTGTCTTGCTTTGGTATCCGCTGAGCTCCATGCTACCGGATCAGAACATCTAAATAGGCCGTGATAATAATATTTCTCTCACCATCTCTTTCGGCGTCAATAATAGTATATTTTATCATGTCATCAGTCATCTTGTCCGGAGCACGTGGAGTGGCATGTTCGTGTTTTTTTTCGTTTGATTGTTACGTCACGTGGTGCAGCACTTATCGCTATAGTTGATGCAAGAATAAAATATCCATATGTAATGTGAAATTTTTTATATATTAGGATTGAAATAAAAAAATATTATATTAATTTTTTTTACTATATATACCTTTCGATATTATCTGAAAAAGATTTTATGTGATATGCACATCATCTTTAATCCAAAAAACTAATGTTGAGAACGAGACTCTACTACTTAAGTTGAGAGAGAAATTATAATATCTTAATTGTGTCCTCTATGATATACGTAATATAATTCTAAAGATCTTATCTATTTATAGGCGAGAGCAAAACGTCTAGAATAAATTATTAAGAGAGTTTCTCTCATTAATAATATCCTATATGAAATCCTACTATAATATTTATTTCTTTTATATTTGTCGATATCTGTCATCATAATCGAATTAGTTCTATTATATATCTTATCAAATTATAAATGGTCATATAATCTAACATGACCCATTAATTGATAAGATATAAAAGATATTAAAAATCAAAATAAATAAAATAATTTATTTTTAAAAATAATTTTACCTAATTGGATTCCAAATTTTTTTTGAAAAGCATTTTATACATAGTCATGAATTTTAAAAATAAGCTAATAAATCTAATTAATATAATAATACTATATTAAGTCTAACAATTAATATGAGTCATAGAAGTTGTATATCATCAATATTATACTACATTCTATGCATCACAATATTGTTAGTCTTTCCTAATATAATCCATAATGACAATTTAATTTATCTTCTGTTATTATATTCAACTATAATATATATATATACATAAATATAAACATATAACAAAAATAAATAACTTTAATTAAGTAAGAAAAAAGATCAATAATAGCATCCACCTAAACATGGATCATTATATCATTCTAAGAACATGTTCTTTAAATATTTTATACTGAAAAGCTTTAGTAAATGAATTAGTAATTTGGTGCTCAGGTTCTCAATTGACGCTTGATGTTTTTGGACTCTTTCTCTAACCACTAAATATTTTATCTCGATGTGCTTGAAATCACTAGAGTATTTGCCATTCTTAGAGAAGAAAACTACTATGACATTATCACAAAATATCTTCAACATCTTGAGTAAATCATACCATGTCTCAAGATGAAATTTTGTAACTATACAGTTTGATTTGTAGCTTCAAAGCATGTCATAAATTCAGCCTCCATTGTTGATGATGTAATAAACGATTGTTTTATACTTTTCTAAAAAAATTACCCTACCAACTAACATGAATATATATCCTGAAGTGGACTTTCTATTGTCGAGGTAATTTACAAAATTATCATCTGAATATCCCTTCACTTCAAGCTGATGTAATCTCTTGTATGTGAGTATATAATCTTTTGTCCTATGCAGATATCTTATTACTTTTTTTTGTAACTTTCCAATATTTCATTTCTGGATTGCTCTGGTGTCCATCCAACATTGCAACTACGAAATTGATATCTGGTCTTGTACATGTTTGAGTATATAATAGACTTTCAACTACGTACCCATAAGAAATATTCTTCATTTGTAAGTCATTTTTCGGGCACTAGTTTTGGTTAAATTTTCATCTCTAGCAATAGGTATATCATTAGCTGAGCAAAGTTGCATATTAAATATCTCTAAAATATAATTAGTATATCATTTCTGAGATAATTCTAATAATCCTTGAGTTCTATCCTTGAATATCTCAATGCAAATAACATAACCTATCTCATTCATATCAATCATCTTAAAGTTTTTACTGAGAAATATTTTAGTTTCATGCAGTAAACCAAGATTACTATTGGTAAGTAAAATATCATCCACATATAAGACCAATACAATAAACTTGTTCCCACTTACCTTCAGATATATATACTTATCAACAGTGTTTTCCTTAAATATGAAGAATGTAATGGTATTATGAAACTTTATATACCATTATTTGGAAGCTTGTTTAAGATCATAAATATATTTCTTAAGTTTACAAGCTGAACTTTCTTTTCTCTTTTCTATGAATCCCTCAGGTTCTATACAGGTTTTCTCATCCAGATTTTTATTTAAAAATATTATTTTCACATCCATTTGGCGTAAATCAAGATCATAATGAGCTACTAATGTCATGACGATTTTCATTAAGTTATTCTAGAAATTAGAGAAAAAGTTTCGTTATAGTTGATGTCTTCTTTGTAAGAAAAATCTTTATCCACAAGTCTGACTTTATATTGTTCGATATTACTCACTGAGTCATATTTTATCTTAAAGATCGATTTACAACTGACTTTTTTACAATTATTGAGCAATTCAATGAGTTCTCAAATACCATTTTGGACCATTGATTTTAACTCCTCTTTCATTGCATTATACTATTATTCAGAATTGTTACTTTCTATAACTTGTGAAAATGATAAGAGGTCTCTTTTTATTTCTATATCATAATCTGATTCTTGTAGATATACCATATAATAATCAGAAATGACATATTTTTTTTCCTTTAAGATTGAGAATTAATCTCAATCTTCTTAATATCAAAATTAATTTTTTGATATTTTTCACTCTCAATTATTTCGTCATTTTCTTAGAATCTTGCATTACCAGATTTTATTATCCTTGTACTATGATTAGGGCAATAAAATTTGTATCGTTTGAATTTTTATGAAAAACTAATAAAATATTTAAAAATAATTCTTATATTTAATTTTTTTTTAATGTAGATTGAATACTTTTATCTCTATAAGAATACATCCCAAATATATAAATGCCTCAAATTAAACATTTTACCAATCCATAACTCAAATGGAATTGATGAACCGACTTAATAATTTTATTTTAAAATAATATTATTCTATTGTGGCTTACGTGATAATACATAATACATATTGAGCACGGATATTTATTATTATTTTCTATTGACTAATATTTATCATTAAAATTTAATTAATTCTATTATATATTAACCGGTTGATATAGCGTCTCTCTATTGAATAGGTATGTCAGCACAAAAAGGTGTTTCTGAAATTACAAGTCACCTGGAACATGTTTCTGGCTTTGATTAATCTAGAAAAGAAAATGCTACAGAATAGTGATCATTAACATGGAAGGATGAACAAATTATTGCCCGTCGCAATAGGTTGAATGTTCTTTCTATCAGTCGTATCCCTAGCATTTTAACATGGTACCTCGTAAACTAGCTGTTTTTGGGAGATCCCCGTTGTTGTGAACTGCAGCTGACAAAACAGCTGTTCAATGTATATTCGACTCTCAATAGATTTTCTTTCTCTGGAACAACAAAAAGACATGGAAGCATAGACAATTGACAGTAGCCAACGTGACAGATCACCGACACAGATATGGATGGTATGTAAATGTCAGCCTTACTAAGATCAGACAAAGTCTGAACGATAGTATAAATAATTCATGATGGCATTATCAAATGGATATGAATTAGAATTTACCTAATAAAATCAACTTTCTGAATCACAAATCAGAACATAGGACACAACATGAGTATATTCATATATGGATACATTTATAGACAATATTTATATATGACATACAGGAAAAGCTTTGATTGATAAACCTCTTTAATTGAAAAATAAAAATCATCCACAGACCTGCTTGTGGATCTTTCAAAATCCCTGTGATATTGAGCTATGATCTGCTGTGTTCTAACTCCATATCTCTATTGACACATCATGATGTTTATCATAATGTTACATTATTGCATAGTTGTTAGTTCTCCAATATGAATAATACACAGTTGATATATCGTCAGCTCGAGCCAGTTGGACATTACAAGTCACCGGCTCGTGCTGCTCGTGTACTAATAGTAATTAAAGTGCAAGAAACATGGAGTCTCTCTTCTTCCTCCTATATTTTATGATCAGAAGAAGTACATCATCATGAGCACAAATGGTGTCGCTGCAATTACAAGTCACCAGGAACATGTTTTTGGCTTTGATTAATCTGGAAATGAAACTGCTACATGGCAAGCATCGACAAATTATTGCCCTTCGCAATAGGTTGAACGTTCTTTGTATTAGACATATCCCATTGCTCTCCATTGTTGTGAACGGCAGCTGACACATTAGCTGCTCAATTTGCATACTTCTTTTTTTAAAACCTAAAAAATATATAGAAGAATATGGTTAATTATTAAAAATTTTGATAATTTATCGTAAGATTTTAAGTTCAAATTTCGTCTTCATTATTTATCATTTATAAGAAAAAAAAACATGGAAGCATAGACAATCAACATTAGCTTGTTCAGTGACAAATCACCCAATATATATATATATATATATATATATATATATATATATATATATATATATATATATATATATATATATAGAGGAAAAGTTTTGATTGCTAAACTCCTTTAATTGAAAATAAAAACTTTCCAAAGACCTGCTTGTGGATCTTCCAAAATCCCTGGAATCTCTATCGAAACATTATGCTATTTTACGGATTGTTATATTATTGCTTGATAGTTCTGGAATTTGAATTATGCACAGTCCAAATGTAATAGAAATAATTATTTGTTTTTAAAAAATACAACTTGGGGATAATTAAAACTGGAGTGTTATATGTGATATATTATGCTAAAGGCCCTTAACACCTGCATGTTCTAAAATATTTACATAGATTCATTAAGAGTTAGATCATGTTTAAAAGAAATCTAAAGTAAGTCCTTGGGCTTCATCAATCCATCAAAGTCCATGAGCCTATGAACAGATATTGCAAAATGAGCCAAGCTAGTTTGCCAGTAGATGGTTTAGAGTGATGTGTGGTATGAATGGCATTTACTAAAACTATAATGTGGTGCTTGCTCCACATGTACGCCCATTTGGTTCATGTTTATCTCAAATTGAAGTGGAGGCACACCTAGTAAGATTTATTTGATACTTAAGTTAATTTTAGTTCAGAGGGTTTGACCAAATATCAACTTTGCATAAAACCAAATGCACCAAAGAATTTTTTTAGTGGGATCTTTTATATTATAGTGTGGTATAGGACTATTGTATTTTGAAGTTGTAGGTTAGTTGTACGCTTCCTTGAAACATAAATATACTTTTGAATTCGGAGAATGATTAAGTGTAAGCGACATGTTATCACTCGAAGGGTGATTAAGTGTTGGCTAATTGATCCTTCATTAGGTACGAAAGCAAAAAAAATCTTTTGTTTAAATCTAGTCATATAGGATCTCCGATCCATTCAAATTTCACGCTTTGATATGAATTAATCGTGCGATTGATGTGGCAACTATCTATCCTTAAAACTCGGATATCAGATTCCCCGCAGGAAAAATACCTTTACAATGACGAACTGAATTATACCGTCGAGAAGAATGCCTGTGGGAATGCCAACGACGAGCCCTTCGTACTGGTCCAGTCTGAACCCAATTATTAAGATGGCGGGGAGGTGAGTCCAACCAATATGGATCCCTATCAATGTCGAATTTGGACTGGTCGTGGATTCCAGTGGTCCTGAATCCAATTAATGCCCTGCGCCAATCTGGTCCCCGGTGGTCCTCCATCTCCGCCTCCGTCGCGTCAGGCCGGGCCACGTCCAGGTCGCTCAATGGCGGACTAATTACAGCGGCGTTTGCTGTTGCAGGGTCAGATCCACATCATGCCCCGTTCATCATCCGTCCCTCTCGGTGGAACAGCAGATGATGCTGTGCCTTAGTGCCGACTTGATTCGTGCTGTGATCCTTGCATCAAACACGGTTGCATGTTCCTATTGTTGGCATTCGGCACGTCAAGAAGAGACGTGAGGCAGTCTCCAAGGTCGCCGTCTCCTACTGTTACCTCACGTGCATGGTGCATGCATGTACGCTTGGGGTTTCTTTATGAGCACCCCCCCCTTCCCCACGTGTTGTTGTCGCTCCGTGGCGTACATCGCACGCCCACATTAGTCCAACTAATATTAGATTAATCTTCTCCGAGTTTGCAATTAATGGAGCCCAGGGGCGGGCCCCACTTGGAGGCACGAGGACGGTCAAGTCAGGATGGCTTTTTAGTGGCGTTTCGTGTAAATATAAGCCAACTAGGAGGGCCTTTGTGGCGGCATATTTTTCTTTATGACAGCTGAGGCGGTGGTACTTTGAACATATATCCGATAAAAAGGGAAGGGGAAGGGATGGGAATCCCAAAACATTGGGCCCCACATGAATGAAGGTGGCATCTCCATTTCAACCCCATGATGCGTGTGGCCCAAAGCAAAAAGGGGTTGGGATGCGCTGCATGATAAACTTGTTGTTCTGACATATGAATACATCATATTATTCACCTATGATCTGACTATGATCAACCAATACTTAATTATAATTTTTTATAATTAGTTATTCTTAGTATTTCGATCTCTATATTTTTAAAAATTATATTTAAAAATAAAATATTTAAGCTCATTACTTTAATATTTTTTAATTTTAATTTTAATTTTATAAAATTATTTTTTTATCCTATATAGAGATCTCAATATTTAACGTATAGAAATCTCAATATAATTTTTAAGAGTGAAAGAATCGAATGATTAATTACGGAAATACTAAATATATGCATCAGCTACAGTATTTTGGTAAGAGATTGATTGCATTAGAGAATAGCTCTCTGGAGGAAATCTAATCTTGCTTGTTGAAAGCTTGAGATCAGCGGAGGAAGCTGCCAAACCCTATAGTCAACCTGGCGTTTGTGCTGTATGAGAGTGCTTGACATCTTCCACCTTTTTCTCAATGGAGGTACAAAGCCACCTGATTCCTCTTCGACTCGAAGGCGAAGGCAAGAAAGTTTATTGTCCTCAGTATGTCTTCAAGAAGGCAGTGCATGTGCCTTGCAAGCTATTACATCAATGTTTATCCACTCTACCAGCATTCTAAATCCAACTTCAATTTCAAATACTTTCTAAAGTTAAGTTATGTGAATCAAATTGATCTGACTGCATGTTTAATCTAAAAATATATATATATAATTTTATAAAATTATAAAGCACTAAAATTAGTATAATCTGTAACATTTAGGAGGTTATGGTTTGATTCCTTAGTCTCGAAGGTAACAAACACTCTAAAGAAAAAAAAAAAAATCCTATTTATGCAAATAGGATAGTTTGGTCATTTCCCGGACATTCTAATAATCGATAAATTCTTACTAATTTCACCAACAAAGTAAGCATGACTGCAGGAGTGTATGCTACATTTCATACCGGACATTTCTGCAGTCCTAAAATATAAAGAAGAAACAGCATTCTAGAAAGATGTGGGATCGGCTAAGAAAGTGGTGTGTGGATGGGTTGACCTGAGTCTTAAACTGTACAAATTAAGACCTTACATTCATAGTCTGTAATTTGTACAGAAATTTCCCACAAGTACTATCAAATTGAGAGGCAAACAGTTTTTAAGATCAGTAAAGTAATAGGCAAAGACCCAGTAAATTAATACCTCACATTAATATATCTCTCCAGAGTTCAAAAATGGGAAGGCAGAGTTAAAAGCAAAATGATAGAGAAGGAGAGGATGACTGGGAGACAAAAAAGAGAGGATTGATGACAGGGTTAATAAAAAGGCCATGGACTCTTCTCAAGTCTCTCGGAACGTTAGGATGAAGAGGGTGGATAGAGTGTGGGGACGGACAACAGGAATGCTAACAGAGTTGGTATGGGAAAGGACAACTCCTTGAAATCCCCATTTCCTTTGCTTCCTCTCTCTCTCTCTCTCTCTCTCTCTCTCAGTCGGTATACGAGACTGCTTTGGGTGGAGGGCTTGGTGCCTTGTATGTGCGAGTGGATGGGGTTTTGTGATCTTCTATTTCTTCCTATCCATTAATTGAGAACATTGAAAGGGAGGAAGAAAGTCTCTCTCTACTGTCATCTCAGTTTCCATCTCTGCGGCTTCTTGGCAGTCCACTCGCCCAGCTCAACCCAGCTAGATCCGCTTCACATCCTTCAGTATCCATGAAAAGGGTATGGCTTGCTGGTGAAAGCTGAGATGCGATGTTGTGCATTTCTTCTCTTGCTGTTAAAGGGCTGATTGTTGTTGCTCTCTCCCTCGTTCCTTGCGTTTGCTTCTCTTAATCCCATGGGTATCTTCTGAGGATTCTCCGGTGAATGCTAATTCCTGCAATTTCTTTCAATCTCTCTCCCTTTCCTCGCTTTGTGATGGGTCGTATTTCCTCCGACTGAAGGGAAAGATATAATATAGGAATCGTTTCTTCAGATTTACTGTTGCCATCTGTCAAAGACTTATGGTGAGCTTCTCATCTTTCTCGCATCGTTTTGCTTTCAATATCTGCTCCTCCGGATCTCTCATGTCATTCTGAGATCCGTCAAAGAAACACCTTTGACGAGATCTGTGTGATATCGTGGCCTCCCGTCCCTCTCTATTCTTCATAGTTCTCCGTGAACTCCCGTACTACTTCTTTCTAAGTTTTTCTTCGCACATGAGGAGCTTCTCTTGAGCTTTTGCTTCTCCTTGTGGTTTGTGCTGGTGTATGGCACCTGCTTGACTTGAAGAATACTTTCCCATCCCTGTTTATGTCCTCATCATTTCATGTGATGGGTCTTTGACAAAGTCTCGTTTCCTCCTCCATCCTTCTCCTCTGCCTGATTTGATCGTGTTGATTCTGCTGCACAGCTTTTTGTAGAAGGGCTTTTATGTGTTCACTTCTTTCATCACATAAAATGACACTTCTGTAAGTTCCAACTTTCATTTGACCTTGGATTCCTCTGTGTACAGGAGGCCTTTATGCAGCCTGATCTAACTTCGCTGATTTCAAACCCATGAATCTGGTCTTATGTGTACATGAAATAATGTTCCACAAGTCTCCATCTTGTACTGTGGGTTCATATTTTCTTCGCTTATGAGTTCATGTCTTTCCTCTTAGCTTGATTGATATCTATTCCAATCGTTTTGCAGGCATCAAATTAGCTGAAGAGAGGATAAAAAGGGTGGTCGGTCTCCTGTTGTGTGTTAATTCTCCCCCTTTTTTTTTTTTCCCTTTGAGGGGTTATTTGGGAGCTGAAACCCTTTGTTATGCTGGAGGCTAAGCATAGGAGAAGACCCTGTGGCAGTACAGCTTTTGGGAGAGTACTCCTGCTGAAAGATCCGGAGACAATTGAGAGGGCCTTCTTCAGATGTTATCCACTGAGAACCCTCCAGACCCTGCATGTTCCTCCAAGCTTTCAGCAGTGAGAACTAATGCGAGATCTTCTTCCACAAGCCTTCCCTCCCAAGAGGAAGATCCTGTAGTCCTCGAAGAGAGAACAACCCCCAATTTCTCTATCAGGTAAAATTGCTTTCTGCGTAGATGTTGTTGGTGTTTCATACCCTTCTTTCTTCAAACAAACACTCCTCTTAATACTTCAATTACAAACATCATTTGTGCTTCTTAAGTTGTGAATTAGCTCTTTTCCATATTGTTCTTTTTTTGGAAGTTGCTTTTGGTGGGCATGTAAATTGTTCTGCTTTATTATTTTGTCTTCGTTCAGCCTCTGGAGATTTATCAAGCGTATGATTATTGGATTCTCTTTTGTGATCTCATAACTCTCTAAAATGTGTTTTAAACAGTGAAATGATATATGAATTTGAGGATGACAACGCTTATAATTTTGTATTCATAATACAGTTCGTCTTTGATGGGCTTAACATGTCATGATATCTGATGAAAAAGCTATCCTTTTTTTGTTACTAGTGACCCATATTGAACATGCATAACTTGTGAGCTCTGTGCCTAATTCCTTGATTACAAGGAAGCTAAACAGCGGAGTTAGGATTTTGTATATTAGAATAAGTTCATCGAGAAGCTTTGTCAACAAGAACAGGTCTCATTCTCATTATTTGGTCTGCTTGTCCTTCATTCTGAAACATGAAGTTTAGAATTCTGATTGCTTCTCAGTCATGGAAATTTGTGACTTAGGAGAAAAATATTAAGCTTATCTGATGTGATTTATTCAGAGATTATGTTTTTGCATCACGGAGCAAAGGGATTGAAGCTTCTTGGCCATTTGCACCACAGTTCTTGCAACTTTGCTTGAAGCATGCCGTCAATGATCTATTGCCACCCTTTGAACACCCTGATATAGTGAGAACCCAGAGTCTTGGCGAGGTAGAAGAATCTGTTCAATCTGCTGCATGTTCAAAGCCTGAAAAACTTGCAATACATTCTTATGTTCTTGAGCCTACAGATCCTGTTCCTTCTGACGGAGAGCCTGTTAGCATCCAGCAGGAGTCGGTCTCGACCTTACAGGAACTGGTTTTAGACTGTCTGGATCCAAGTATACATTCGTCACCTAAAGATGTGAAGTCTACATTTTATGAAGGATTTAAAGCAAATAAACTGAACCATAGTGATGTCGGAATTGCCTTGACAGCAAGAACATCTCAACAAGCCGAAGAGATTTCAAGTCAGATTGACATCCTTCCTTGTTCAGTATCTCAAAGTGGAAATTCTGTCAAAACACAGTTTCAGCCAGAGTTTAGTGATCCTAGCCATAACCTTGAAAAGTTTGGTGAACCTTTGGAAAAAAACAGGTTGGTACCCCAATTGGGTACCATTTTGGAGACTAGCCAGGCAGACCACCTTGTAAATAATCCTGGCATGAGTATGCATCCTATGGCTTCAAAGGTTTGCCCTGTTTGTAAGACATTTTCTTTCACTTCAATCACCACTTTGAATGCTCACATAGACCAGTGTCTCTCGATGGGGCCTAATTGTAAGGAGGTGGTGAATCATGTTGCGAAATATAAAGTAAAGCCGAGGAAGAAGAGGTTGATGGTGGATATCTATGCCACTGCTCCCTGCTCTACTCTTGAGGATCTTGATAAAAGGAATGGTACAAACTGGTCTTCTGAATTGGCTCTAATAGCAGCACCAAGTAACAAGGTTGGTACTCACAGCAAAAGAACAGAGGTGTCACCAACTAATTCTACACATGATGGAAATGGAACAGTTCATGTTGATTCATGTGGTGGAAAACTTAGTGTTTTATCTATGTTTAATGAACAAACATCATCAAGCGAGAACTTTGAGCTGAGGAATCATGCAAAGGAGTCAAAGGCAAGCATGGGATTTTTGGCCAGCAAGAAAAATAATTTTGCACCAGAGCACTTGAAAAGTATGAATTCAGAGGCACAAAAAGAGCAATTGATCTCATTCGATATGTTGCCGAAACAGGTATGTGTTTTCTCCATGGAGAAATATCTGTTGCATTTAAGTTTTTGTATCAGCACTTGCCATTATTCATGTTTTTTCTTAGCAAAAGAAAAGAAAAGAAAAACTGTCACTAAATTCTGAAGAATCTCAGATATATGAAGTTCTATATTGCATAAGGAACTTAGTTATCTCTTTATCATGGTAAATAATTTTTCACATGATCAAATTATAGATCTATTAAACTCTGAGGCAACATCAATCCAATGTCATTTCAAAACCATCTAATTTAGTGGTCTTTAGTATTGCTCAAGGCACCCTTTTGATTTATTTGGAGTTGCAAATGATGTGCATTTTATATAGCAACTTGTAATTACTTGCTATAAATTTAGCGTGCTTTTCTAGAACTGATATAAGATCTTGTTCACACTTACTTTTCCTGTTTAACAAGTTATGAATATCATAAGCTTAATTTGTCTATGATTTTGCATACAAAATATGATTTTTTGTTAATCCTGAATTCCATGTCGTAGCCGTATTGCAATTTGATAGCGTGAGTTCTATGATGATAATCAGATTCAAGCTGCAGCTGAAAAAGATTGCAGAACAGAGAGTCATCAAAAGAATGCCAAATCCCCATCTCATGTATCAGATTCAGGAGACCATGACAAGAGCATTGCATCTGCAACTATAAAACAGCGGGCACGCTCTAGGCGCTCATATATCCTGCAAAAATGGACCAGAAAAGGCAATTGTAGTAAATTGGATGATATGATACCCATTACTAGGAGCACGCAGATTACCAGTGTCCAACCAGATCCGGGCAGATCTACTGATATGAAAACACAGCCCCTGAAACTCCCTAGGTTGTCTGAAAACATGACTGGTTCTCCAAAGACAAATAGAGTTAGTTTCCTGCATAATGCAGTCTGCAGCATGGATGAAAGGAAGAGAGAGTCACCAGAGCTGCCTTCCTCAAGTTCCAGATGGCCTTCCAAAGGTGCTGGTTCAGCAAATGGACTTATCTTGAAATTATCAAGATCGTCGGGTCACTTCACATGTTCATCAATAATTAAATCAAAAGAGACTAACACAGGGACTCAAGAGCACTTTGATAGCACTTCTAAAAGGAAATTGGTTATTTCAAAGAGTTGTTCAATGCTGAGGGACCAAAGAAGTCCAACTTTAAAGAAGAATGTTATGGTTAAGAGACCATTTTGTTTGGAAGCAAGGAAAGTCAGGGCAATTGAGAAACAATCTATCTTCAAAAAGATTCATAAGCACAGAACTCTTTTGAGGACTGGTCAGAAAGGACTCCCACGATCTAACAATGCAGGAGTGTGTAGTCCTACTGATAATACTCACCTTCTCACAAAAAGGTAAAAAGGGCACCGAGATCTCATCAATCTTATACGCCACGAAGTATTACAAAGATTGGAGAAGGAGAGGTCATGAATGAAGTGTTGCCGAGCAGAAAAAATATTAGAGAATATTCAAGCATAATGGAACAGCAGGTAAATAATAGTTTAGAAAACACGACTTCAGGAGTTCAAAGTCTTGATACTGAAATTGAAACTTCAGGAACGCAAGTAGCGATCGTTGACTCTGGAGATTATGTGACTAAAACTAGTGTGGAAGAAGGTGTTTGTGATCCTACTGCTTATGACATTGTGAACTCAGAAAAGACCGAACCACGTTTGAGTACCCAATCACATTCTTGTTCATGTGAAGAAGATGTACAGCCTATATCTGAAAGTGAAGCTGGTGCAGAACGACCGAAGCAAATATGCGATGATCAGCAGAAACTTCTTGGCAATGGATCCTCCAATGAAATTGGAAACCAAGAGATTCCAATGGCCAATGTCCGAGGGACAAAAGATTCTTGTGCAATTCAGCCTAAAGAATGCCACACTGATTCTAGTTCAGTTCAAGAATCTAGTGATTGTTTGACAAGTCATGGTGATGCGGACCTTGAACTCTTTGAAAGGGGCTCATCTATAAACTCTGTTAGAATAGCAGCAAGTCATATCGAGAATTTGGATAGCAGAGGGGAACCATCCGGATCATCTGTTTCAACAGTTTCAGCTGTCTCTTTACCATCACCGACGGATTCCAAATCTCAAAACTTCGAGACAGAACCAACGTCCAGAGCCATTAGTGACCAAGAAAATCTACATTTAGCAATTCCATCTGCAGGAAGGACTGAAGCAACTCGATATTTAAACTTGGAGAACAGAAACCAAGAAAAAAGGGGAAGTGTGCCAGATAAAGAACCTGATCGGTGTTTGGATGATAAGTGTCTCTTCTACTCATGTAAGGAGAGTCTTAGCAGAGATTCCGAAATATGCACAGAAAATAGCATTGCCAGGACTACCAAGTTGAAGTGTGTACCCAACTTGTGCATTGGCCCCAGAAATTCTTCCTCTTTCAGTATCTACAAAAATCATACAAGTAATGCAGTGGTGAACTCAAAAACTGGACCACCTAATCAGTTCGCTTCCGCAAAGAGTTCACCAGATCCAACTTGTGACAGTACATTGCCTCAGACTCATTCTGTTTCCAGTCCTACACTAAGATTGATGGGTAAAAACTTAGTGGTGGTGAATCATAAATACCTTGTGCAACCTCAAACTACTGCATTGGATTGCACACAACAGGTGAATCTTCATAGCAATGGATGTACTTCCACCAACAATCACTTGAAGCAGGAGAATTTTCTATACCAGCATAGTCAGCTTTCGAGTGGGTCTCCATCCTTTGGCCCAGCTTTACTAATGAGCGATCACCACATGTCCCTAAATTTACATGGCACCCCGGTCAGTAGCTTTGCATGGACTCCACTGCAGAATGGTTATACAGCAAAACCTGATCAACAGACTCAGCAGAGGAACTCACATAAAAAGCTCAAGTCATCTCATAGTATAATGGACAAGGTGATTGTGATCGATGACTCTCCGAAGCATCAGACTGATGCAGAAGTCTCCTTATCAGCTTCAGCAAGCACGCTGCCTCTGACTCCATCAGAGAGACCAGTCACCTGTTATCCACTGCAACAACAAATTAGAGATTATCCGAGACCGTTGCTTCCCAATGTATATTCAAGTGCCAATTCCAGTTTCATGAATCAACGAATCGAGAAGTGTCCTTTTCCGTCAATCCCCACCTTATTCCAGTTTCCTATAGCTCAAAGGGGATCTTCGATGTGTTACGAGCGGACCCTGCGTTAATCCTACTGTTTAATGTATGCAGAAACAGGTTTTCACCTCAAGTTTCAGGATGCAGTTATCTTCATCCTCTGTGGAGGCCAAGCAACCTCCAAGAATTGCCGCCTGATACAGCAAGAAGCGACATCCCGATCAAAGGAATCAAGCTGGGGAGAAGTTTGTGATCAGAGTTCCAAAATAGATCATCATGTACTTAATTTGCTATTCTGAAGCTCCAATAGGCAGAAAAGCAGAAGAGTTTCCTTTCTTTACAGTTGCAGTGCATCAACATTTATACAAAGTGTGAATAATCATGCACCAACTTGTTCTTCTAATGAGGACTACAGGTTTGTTTGGACTGTATATATTTTGGCTACTTGAATCACTAACTTTAGCTCATTGGGGAAAAGAAAAGGAACAAAAAGACTGGCTGGTCATTCACTTGGTTATTTTCTTTTGTAATTATGAAAAAAAATTGGTCTTTGATATAATGAAAAATCTTACAAACAATTGAAACTATTAGGATAAGTATGATGATGTCAAATTGCATATGCAATATCATGAGCAAATTATTAATTTCTTCATGTTAAATTTTATTAGAATTGTGGGGGTCTTACCTATCTTATTTGCATATATGAATTTGTTTACTTTGTTATTTGCATGCTTATTGACAATATTTTGAGTATATATATCAATTAATTAAGTGTATGATTTATGATTACATGTGGATGATAAGAAATTAAAAGAATTGACATTCAACTATATAATTTATTATGACATAAAAATAAAAAGACTATTGTCCTGATATCATTGAGAAGAATATGTTAATTTATAATAGGTTTTCTACCGATGAAAACTTGATCCTTTGAAAGATATTCAATTTGATAATAATAAACTCTGATCTTTATCTTATGGTGAATTTTAATTGTTCTTATGTAGTGGTGAATAAAGGGTTTTTAACTCTGAAAAAGACTTGAAGTAATATTTTTTGTGAGATGTGATACTCTCTATATATATAACCATAGATAGTGAATTGGACAATCTCTAGAAGTTGTTATGAAAAATTAAGATTTATGCACGATCATTAATGCATAACATCAAGACTAATTATCTGTATGATGTGCAATAGTAGAAATCTGAATCAGAAAAACATAATTCAAGACCTAATTTACTTCGTTTCCTTCAAATGAAAATTATTTACAATAAGTGAAGTTCAAATTTTATAAAGTACTCCATATGCATAATATAAGCATTGAGCAATCACTTTCTTATTTTTTTATTAATTATTTTAATTTTAATGCATGAAAATTTTAAATTTTATGGGGATTGTTGGAGTTAATTTTTAAACCAAAATTTTTTAAAATTATTTTTTTTAAAATTATTTACAATAAGTGAAGTTCAAATTTTATAAAGTACTCCATATGCATAATATAAGCATTGAGCAATCACTTTCTTATTTTTTTATTAATTATTTTAATTTTAATGCATGAAAATTTTAAATTTTATGGGGATTGTTGGAGTTAATTTTTAAACCAAAATTTTTTAAAATTATTTACAATAAGTGAAGTTCAAATTTTATAAAGTACTCCATATGCATAATATAAGCATTGAGCAATCACTTTCTTATTTTTTTATTAATTATTTTAATTTTAATGCATGAAAATTTTAAATTTTATGGGGATTGTTGGAGTTAATTTTTAAACCAAAATTTTTTAAAATTATTTACAATAAGTGAAGTTCAAATTTTATAAAGTACTCCATATGCATAATATAAGCATTGAGCAATCACTTTCTTATTTTTTTATTAATTATTTTAATTTTAATGCATGAAAATTTTAAATTTTATGGGGATTGTTGGAGTTAATTTTTAAACGTGTTTACATGATGAAAGGACATGTCTTTTGAAATATACCATTTCAGGAAAACTTTTAGAGTACTTTTAAGTTAGTCCTAAACAATCCTAATCTACTGAATTAAGAAATAACTAAATAATTTCTCCCCTTTTATATTTCTTCCTCAATTGTATCTGTGGTTAGCTAAATTATTTTAGGAGGAATAATACCGATTGAATCTCATGATATAAATCTCAAATTAATCCTGCATGTAGGGATATGATTTCACCTTAAGACAACGTCTCTGGATTCATTCTAAACGTTATCCTCATGTTTCATCATTTAAATATTTTATTAATTTTTAATTAAGATCCGAATACGTTACCCAACACCTTCTCCATTCATTTTCTTCTCCAGCTCCTATACACAATATTAATTATATACATATTAGATGTTAATAAAATATAGTAAAAGCGATGATAGCTTAGTTGGGAGAGCATCAAGATCTAAATGTTGTGTGCTTGATCCATGCTCAACGCATTTTTGCTTTTGATGTTACAAATACATGCGTTTTATGTGAAACCTATTATAGCATAATTCCATCAATGGGTTAAAGGCAAGTATATTAAGTTATGCCCCTTTCATCAAAGGCTTTCTCTCTTAATTTTTCTTTTATCTTTATTAGTTATATCAATTTATCTAATACCCACAAGCTATGGAGGAATTTAGAGAGTAAGAAAGGGAGCGAAAATCTTCACATTATTTTCTCTCTTCTCACTTATTTGAACTCCGTAAAATCATTTCAAAACTTATACCGTCTTATGCAAAAAAAGAATCGAGTCAAAAAAATCTGATATTGTTCTCCCTTATAGTCACTTGAAGAGTACCTTAGTAGTACATCAATCGCTTATGATTTTCGTTTTGATATTTTATCTCTACATTGACATCTTTCTTTTTCTGTTTAACTCATTCACACATTAATCTAGTCGTATCATACTTGATTATCAAGTCATTAATCTCATGTATTGACTAACTTTAGACACTAACATTATTTAGTAAATAGCTTTTTTTATTTTGTTTATCTTTATTCGTTGTATAACTCCTCTCTAAAGAGTGTCTTTGATATATTGTTATATAATATATAGCTCAAAAATTCTTGCGGGGTAGCTTAGTTGGGAGAGCGTGAAGTTCGTGTGTTCGATCCACTCTCACCGTATTTCATTTTTGATGTGACAAATACATGCATTTTATGTGAAACATATTATAGCACAATTCTATTAATGGGTTGAAGGCAAGTATACTAAGTTATGCCCCTTTTATCATAGGCTTTCTAACTTAATTTTTCTTTTATCTTTATTAGTTATATCAGTTCATCTAATACCCACAAGCTATGGAGGAATTTAGAGAGTAAGAAAGGAAGCGAAAATCTTCACATTGTTATCTTTCTTCTCACTTTTTTGAACTCTGCAAAATCATTTCAAAACTTATACCGTCTTATGCAAAAAAAGAATCGAGTCAAAAAAATCTGATATTGTTCTCTCTTATAGGTACTTCAAGAGTACCTTAGTAGTACATAGATCTCTTATGATTTTTGTTTTAATGTTTTATCTCCACATTGATATCTTTCTTCTTGTTTGACTCATTCACACATTAATCTAGTCGTATCATACTTGATTATCAAGTCATTAATCTTATGTATCGACTAACTTTAGACACTAACATTATTTAGTAAATAGCTTTTTTTATTTTTTATAATCTTTATTCATTTTATAACTCCTCTCTAAAGAGTGTCTTTGATATATTGTTATATAATATATATAGCTCAAAAATTCTTGCGGGGTAGCTTAGTTGGGAGAGCGTGAAGTTCGTGTGTTCGATCCACTCTCACCGTATTTTCATTTTTGATGTGACAAATACATGCATTTTATGTGAAACATATTATAGCACAATTCTATTAATGGGTTGAAGGCAAGTATATTAAGTTATGCCCCTTTTATCATAGGCTTTCTAACTTAATTTTTTTATTTTTTTTCATTTTTGATGTGACAAATACATGCGTTTTATGTGAAACATATTATAGCACAATTCTATTAATGGGTTGAAGGCAAGTATATTAAGTTATGCCCCTTTCATCAAAGGCTTTCTCTCTTAATTTTTCTTTTATCTTTATTAGTTATATCAATTTATCTAATACCCACAAGCTATGGAGGAATTTAGAGAGTAAGAAAGGGAGCGAAAATCTTCACATTGTTATCTTTCTTCTTGTTTGACTCATTCACACATTAATCTAGTCGTATCATACTTGATTATCAAGTCATTAATCTCATGTATTGACTAACTTTTCTTCTCACTTTTTGAACTCTGCAAAATCATTTCAAAACTTATATCGTCTTATGCAACAAAACAATTGAGTCAGAAAAATATGATATTGTTCTCTCTTATAGGTACTTCAAGGTACCTTAGTAGTACATAGATCTCTTATGATTTTTGTTTTAATGTTTTATCTCCACATTGATATCTTTCTTCTTGTTTGACTCATTCACACATTAATTTGGTCGCATCATACTCGATTATCAAGTCATTAATCTTATGTATCGACTAACTTTAGACACTAACATTATTTAGTAATTTTTTTATTTTTTATAATCTTTATTCATTTTATAACTCCTCTCTAAAGAGCATCTTTGATATATTGTTATATAATATATATAGGTCAAAAATTATCGCGGGGATAGCTCAGTTGGGAGAGCGTTAGACTAAGATCTGAAGGTCGCGTGTTTGATCCACAATCACCGCATTTTCATTTTTGATGTGACAAATACATGCATTTTACGTGAAACGTCACATTGTTTTCTCCCTTCTCACTTTTTTGAACTCTGCAAAATCATTTCAAAACTTATATCATCACATCATACTCAATTATCAAGTCGTTAATCTCATGTATCGACTAACTTTAGACACTAACATTATTCAGTAAAAGTTTTTTTTTATTTTTTTTATCTTTATTCATTGTATAACTCCTCTCTAAAGAGTGTCTTTGAAATATTGTTATATAATATATATAGTTTAAAATTCTCATGGGGATAGCTCAGTTGGGAAAGCGTCAGACTGAAGATTTGAAGGTTGTGTGTTCGATCCATGCTCATTGCATTTTCATTTTTGATGTGACAAATACATGCACAATTCTATCAATGGGTTGAAGGCAAGTATATTAAGTTATGCCCCTTTCATCAAAGGCTTTCTAACTACCCACCAGCCGTGGAGGAATTGAGTGAGTAAGAAAGGGAGCGAAAATCTTCACATTGTTTTCTCTTCTCACTTTTTTGAACTCTGCAAAATCATTTAAAAACTAATACCGTCTTATGTAACAAAAGAATTGAATGAGAAAAAAATCTGATATTGTTCTCTCTTATAGGTACTTCAATAGTAACTTAGTACTACATAGATTGCTTGTGATTTTTGTTTCGATGTTTTATCTCCACATTTTCATCTTTCTTTTCTGTTTGACTCATTCATGCATTAATTTGGTTGCATGATACTCGATTATTAAGTCATTAATCTCATGTATCGACTAACTTAGACACTAACATTATTTAATATAATTTTTTTTAATCTTTATTCGTTGTATAACTCCTCTCTAAAGAGTGTCTTTGATATATTGTTATGTAATATATATAGGTCAAAAATTAGCGTGGGGATAGCTCGGTTGGGAGACCGTCAGACTGAAGATCTGAAGGTCACGTGTTTGATCCACAATCATCGCATTTTTATTTTTGACGTGACAAATATATGCGTTTTATGTGACACGTCACATTGTTTTCTCTCTTCTCACTTTTTTGAACTCTGCAAAATCATTTCAAAACTTATATCATCTTATGTAACAAAAGAATCGAGTTAGAAAAATTTGATATTATTCTTTTTTATAGGTGCTTCAAGAGTACCTTAGTAGTACAGAGATCGCTCGTGATTTTTGTTTTGATGTTTTATCTCCACATTGACATCTTTCTTCTTGTTTGACTCTTTCACACATTAATTTGGTCGCATAATACTCGATTATCAAGTCATTAATCTCATGTATCGACTAACTTTAGACACTAACATTATTTCGTAAAAGCTTTTCTCATTTTTTTATCTTTATTCATTGTATAACTCCTCTCTAAAGAGTGTCTTCGATATATTGTTATGTAATATATAAAACTCAAAAATTTTCACGGGGATAGCTAGTTGGGAGTGCATCAGACTAAAGATTCGAAGGTCGTGTGTTCAACCCACGCTCACCACATTTTCATTTTTGATGTGACAATACATGTGTTTTATGTGAGAGCGAAAATCTTCACATTGTTCAAAACTTATACTATCTTATTTAACAATAGAATCGAGTCAAAAAAATCTGATGTAGTACATAGATCGCTCGTTATTTTTGTTTTGATGTTTTATCTCCATATGAACATCTTTCTTTTTGTTTGACTCATTCACGTATTAATCTGGTCACATCATACTCGATTATCAAGTCATTAATCTCATGTATTGACTAACTTTAGACACTAACATTATTCAGTAAAAAGCTTTTTTTAGTTTTTTTAATCTTTATTCGTTGTATAACTCCTCTCTAAAGAGTGTCTTTGATATATTGTTGTATAATATATATAGTTTAAAATTGTCATGGGATAGCTTAGTTGGGAGAGCATTAGACTGAAAATCTAAAGGTCATGTGTTCCATCCACGCTCATTTTGATGTGACAAATGCATGTGTTTACGTGAAACGTATTGTAGCACAATCTATCAATGAGTTGAAGGCAAGTATGCTAAGTTATGTCCCTTTCATCAAAGGCTTTCTAACTTAATTTTTTTTATATTTATTAGTTATATCAGTTTATCTAATACTCACCAGCCATGGAGGAATTGAGTGAGTAAGAAAGGGAGTGAAAATCCTCACATTGTTTTCTCTCTTCTCATTTTTTGAACTCTGCAAAATCATTTCAAAACGTATACCATCTTATGGAACAAAAGAATCGAGTCAAAAAAATATGAAGTAGTACATAAATCACTTATTATTTTTGTTTTGATGTTTTATCTCCGCATTGACATCTTTTTTTTCTGTTTGACTCATTCACGCATTAATTGGTCGCATCATACTCGATTATCAAGTCAATAATTACATGTATCAACTAACTTTAGACACTAACATTATTCGGTAAAAAGATTTTTATTTTTTAATATTTTTTCATTGTATAACTCCTCTCTAAAGAGAATCTTTGATATATTATTATATAATACATATAGATAAAAAATTCTCACGAGGATAGCTCTGTTGGGAGAGCGTCAGACTGAAGGTCGTGTGTTCGATCCATACTCATCGCATTTTCATTTTTGATGTGACAAATACATGCGTTTTACGTGATATTATTCTCTCTTATAGTTAATTCAAGAGTAAATAGTAGTACATAGATCGCTTGTGATTTTTGTTATGATGTTTTATCTCCACATTGATATCTTTCTTTTTGTTTGACTCATTCACACATTAATTTAGTCACATATACTCGATTATCAACTCATTAATCTCATGTATCGACTAACTTTAGACACTAACATTATTCAGTAAAAAGCTTTTTTTTAGTTTTTAAATCTTTATTCGTTGTATAAACTCCTCTCTAAAGAGTGTCAAACTGAAGATCTGAAGTCGTGTGTTCTAGACTGAAAATCTAAAGGTCATGTGTTCCATCCACGCTCATCGCATTTTCATTTTTGATGTGACAAATACATGCGTTTTACGTGAAACGTATTGTAGCACAATTCTATCAATGAGTTGAAGGCAAGTATGCTAAGTTATGTCCCTTTCATCAAAGGCTTTCTAACTTAATTTTTTTTTTAATCTTTATTCGTTGTATAACTCCTCTCTAAAGAGTGTCTTTGATATATTGTTATGTAATATATATAGTTTAAAAATTGTCATGGGGATAGCTTAGTTGGGAGAGCATTAGACTGAAAATCTAAAGGTCATGTGTTCCATCCACGCTCATCGCATTTTCATTTTTGATGTGACAAATACATGTGTTTTATGTGAGAGCGAAAATCTTCACATTGTTCAAAACTTATACTATCTTATTTAACAATAGAATCGAGTCAAAAAAATATGAAGTAGTACATAAATCACTTATTATTTTTGTTTTGATGTTTTATCTCCGCATTGACATCTTTTTTTTCTGTTTGACTCATTCACACATTAATTTGGTCGCATCATACTCGATTATCAAGTCATTAATCTCATGTATCGACTAACTTTAGACACTAACATTATTCGGTAAAAAGATTTTTTATTTTTTAATATTTTTTCATTGTATAACTCCTCTCTAAAGAGAATCTTTGATATATTGTTATGTAATATATATAGTTTAAAAATTGTCATGGGGATAGCTTAGTTGGGAGAGCATTAGACTGAAAATCTAAAGGTCATGTGTTCCATCCACGCTCATCGCATTTTCATTTTTGATGTGACAAATACATGCGTTTTACGTGATATTATTCTCTCTTATAGTTAATTCAAGAGTAAATAGTAGTACATAAATCACTTATTATTTTTGTTTTGATGTTTTATCTCCGCATTGACATCTTTTTTTTCTGTTTGACTCATTCACACATTAATTTGGTCGCATCATACTCGATTATCAAGTCATTAATCTCATGTATCGACTAACTTTAGACACTAACATTATTCAGTAAAAAGCTTTTTTTAGTTTTTTGTTTTGATGTTTTATCTCCGCATTGACATCTTTTTTTTCTGTTTGACTCATTCACGTATTAATCTGGTCACATCATACTCGATTATCAAGTCATTAATCTCATGTATCGACTAACTTTAGACACTAACATTATTCAGTAAAAAGCTTTTTTTAGTTTTTTAATCTTTATTCGTTGTATAACTCCTCTCTAAAGAGTGTCTTTGATATATTGTTATGTAATATATATAGTTTAAAAATTGTCATGGGGATAGCTTAGTTGGGAGAGCATTAGACTGAAAATCTAAAGGTCATGTGTTCCATCCACGCTCATCGCATTTTCATTTTTGATGTGACAAATACATGCGTTTTACGTGAAACGTATTGTAGCACAATTCTATCAATGAGTTGAAGGCAAGTATGCTAAGTTATGTCCCTTTCATCAAAGGCTTTCTAACTTAATTTTTTTTTTATATTTATTAGTTATATCAGTTCATCTAATACCCACCAGCCATGGAGGAATTGAGTGAGTAAGAAAGGGAGCGAAAATCTTCACATTTTTTTTCTCTCTTCTCACTTTTTTGAACTCTGCAAAATCATTTAAAAACTAATACCGTCTTATGTAACAAAAGAATTGAGTTAGAAAATATGATATTGTTCTCTCTTATAGGTACTTCAAGAGTACCTTAGTAGTACATAGATCGCTTGTGATTTTTGTTATGATGTTTTATCTCCGCATTGACATCTTTCTTCTTGTTTGACTCATTCACACATTAATTTGGTCGCATCATACTCGATTATCAAGTCATTAATCTCATGTATCGACTAACTTTAGACACTAATATTATTTAGTAATTTTTTTTTTATTTTTTAATCTTTATTCATTGTATAACTCCTCTCTAAAGAGTGTCAAACTGAAGATCTGAAGGTCGTGTGTTCGATCCATACTCATCGCATTTTCATTTTTGATGTGACAAATACATGCGTTTTACGTGATATTATTCTCTCTTATAGTTAATTCAAGAGTAAATAGTAGTACATAGATCGCTTGTGATTTTTGTTATGATGTTTTATCTCCGCATTGACATCTTTCTTTTTTGTTTGACTCATTCACACATTAATTTGGTCGCATCATACTCGATTATCAAGTCATTAATCTCATGTATCGACTAACTTTAGACACTAACATTATTCAGTAAAAAGCTTTTTTAGTTTTTTAATCTTTATTCGTTGTATAACTCCTCTCTAAAGAGTGTCAAACTGAAGATCTGAAGGTCGTGTGTTCGATCCACGCTTATTGCATTTTCATTTTTGATGTGACAAATACATGCGTTTTACGTGATATTATTCTCTCTTATAGTTAATTCAAGAGTAAATAGTAGTACATAGATCGCTTGTGATTTTTGTTATGATGTTTTATCTCCACATTGATATCTTTCTTTTTTGTTTGACTCATTCACACATTAATTTGGTCGCATCATACTCGATTATCAAGTCATTAATCTCATGTATCGACTAACTTTAGACACTAACATTATTCGGTAAAAAGATTTTTTATTTTTTTTATTTATTAGTTATATCAGTTCATCTAATACCCACCAGCCATGGAGGAATTGAGTGAGTAAGAAAGGGAGCGAAAATCTTCACATTTTTTTTCTCTCTTCTCACTTTTTTGAACTCTGCAAAATCATTTAAAAACTAATACCGTCTTATGTAACAAAAGAATTGAGTTAGAAAATATGATATTGTTCTCTCTTATAGGTACTTCAAGAGTACCTTAGTAGTACATAGATCGCTTGTGATTTTTGTTATGATGTTTTATCTCCGCATTGACATCTTTTTTTTTTTTTTTATTTTTTAATCTTTATTCGTTGTATAACTCCTCTCTAAAGAGTGTCAAACTGAAGATCTGAAGGTCGTGTGTTCGATCCACGCTTATTGCATTTTCATTTTTGATGTGACAAATACATGCGTTTTACGTGATATTATTCTCTCTTATAGTTAATTCAAGAGTAAATAGTAGTACATAGATCGCTTGTGATTTTTGTTATGATGTTTTATCTCCACATTGATATCTTTCTTTTTTGTTTGACTCATTCACACATTAATTTGGTCGCATAATACTCAATTATCAAGTCATTAATCTCATGTATCGACTAACTTTAGACACTAACATTATTCAGTAAAAAGTTTTTTTTAGTTTTTTAATCTTTATTCATTGTATAACTCCTCTCTAAAGAGAATCTTTGATATATTATTATATAATACATATAGATAAAAAATTCTCACGAGGATAGCTCTGTTGGGAGAGCGTTAGACTGAAAATCTAAAGGTCATGTGTTCCATCCACGCTCATCGCATTTTCATTTTTGATGTGACAAATACATGCGTTTTACGTGATATTATTCTCTCTTATAGTTAATTCAAGAGTAAATAGTAGTACATAGATCGCTTGTGATTTTTGTTATGATGTTTTATCTCCACATTGACATCTTTCTTCTTGTTTGACTCATTCACACATTAATTTGGTCGCATCATACTCGATTATCAAGTCATTAATCTCATGTATCGACTAACTTTAGACACTAACATTATTCAGTAAAAAGTTTTTTTTAGTTTTTTAATCTTTATTCATTGTATAACTCCTCTCTAAAGAGAATCTTTGATATATTATTATATAATACATATAGATAAAAAATTCTCACGAGGATAGCTCTGTTGGGAGAGCGTTAGACTGAAAATCTAAAGGTCATGTGTTCCATCCACGCTCATCGCATTTTCATTTTTGATGTGACAAATACATGCGTTTTACGTGATATTATTCTCTCTTATAGTTAATTCAAGAGTAAATAGTAGTACATAGATCGCTTGTGATTTTTGTTTCGATGTTTTATCTCCACATTGACATCTTTCTTTTCTGTTTGACTCATTCACACATTAATTTGGTCGCATCATACTTGATTATCAAGTCATTAATCTCATGTATCGACTAACTTTAGACACTAACATTATTCAGTAAAAAGTTTTTTTTAGTTTTTTAATCTTTATTCATTGTATAACTCCTCTCTAAAGAGTGTCTTTGATATATTGTTATATAATATATATAGGCCAAAAATTCTCATGGGGATAGCTTAGTTGGGAGAGCGTTAGACTGAAAATCTAAAGGTCATGTGTTCCATCCACGCTCATCGCATTTTCATTTTTGATGTGACAAATGCATGTGTTTTACGTGAAACGTATTATAGCACAATTCTATAATGGGTTGAAGGCAAGTATAGTACGTTATGCCCCTTTCATCAAAGGCTTTTTAACTTAATTTTTTTATATTTATTAGTTATATCAGTTCGTCTAATACTCACGAGCCATGGAGGAATTGAGTGAGTAAGAAAGGGAGCGAAAATCTTCACATTGTTTTCTCTCTTCTCACTTTTTTGAACTCTGCAAAATCATTTCAAAACTTATACTATCTTATGTAACAAAAGAATCGAGTTAGAAAATTTTGATATTGTTCTCTTTTATAGGTACTTCAAGAGTACGTTAGTAGTACACAGATCGCTCGTGATTTTTGTTTTGATGTTTTATCTCCAAATTGACATCTTTCTTTTCTGTTTGACTCATTCACGCATTAATTTGGTCGCATAATACTCAATTATCAAGTCATTAATCTCATGTATCGACTAACTTTAGACACTAACATTATTCAGTAAAAAGTTTTTTTTAGTTTTTTAATCTTTATTCATTGTATAACTCCTCTCTAAAGAGTGTCTTCGATATATTGTTATGTAATATATAAAGCTCAAAAATTCTCATGGGGATAGCTTAGTTGGGAGAGCGTCAGACTGAAGATCTGAAGGTCGTGTGTTCGATCCACACTCCTCGCATTTTCATTTTTGATGTGACGAATACATGTGTTTTATGTGAAACGTATTATAGCACAATTCTATAATGGGTTGAAGGCAAGTATAGTACGTTATGCCCCTTTCATCTCATCTAGTACCCCCAACCGTGGAAAATGAGTAAGAAAGGGATGGCAAATCGTCACATTGGTTTCATCTTTTCTCACTTTTTTGATCGCTGCAAAATAATTTCAAAACTTATACTATCTATGTAACAACAGAATTGAGTCAAAAAAAATCTGAATGTAGTACATAGAATCACTCATTATTTTTGTTTCGATGTTTTATCTCCACATTGACAGTCTTTCTTTTCTGTTGACTCATTCACGCATTAATCGGTCACATCCATACTCGGTTATCAGGCATTAATCTCATGTATCGACTAACTTTAGACACTAACATTATTCAGTAATTTTTTTATTTTTTAAATCTTTATTCATCATATAACTCCTCTCTAAAGAGTGGCTTTGATATATTGTTATATAATATATATAGGCCAAATTCTCATGGGGATAGCTTAGTTGGGCAACACGTCAGACTAAGTCTAAATGTTGTGTTCATCCACGCCACCGCATTTTTATTTTTGATATGAGCAAATATATATGTTTTGTAACGTGAAAATGTTAGTATAGCACAATTCTATCAATGAGTTGAAGGCAAGTATAGTACGTTATGCCCCTTTCCATCAAGGCTTTTAACTTAATTTTTTATATTTAGTAGTTATATCAGTTCGGTCTAATACTCACCGAGCCATGGAGGAATTGAGTGAGTAAGAAAGGGAGTGAAAATCCTCGATTGTTTTCTCTCTTCTCACTTTTTTGAACTCTGCCAAAATCATTTCAAAACTATACCATCTTATGTAACAAAAGAATCGAGTCAGAAAAAATCTAAAGTAGTATATAAATCGATCGTTATTTTTGTTTTGATGTTTTATTCTCCACATTGACATCTTTCTTTCCTGTTGACTCATTCACGCATTAATTTGGTCCGATCATACTCGATATTAAGTCAATAATCACATGATACGACAAACTTTAGACATTAATATTATTCGGTAAAAAGATTTCTATTTTTTTAATCTTTTTTTGTTGTATAACTCCTCCTCTAAAGAGAGTCTTTGAGATATTATTATATAATATATACAAATAAAAAATTCCTCGCGGGGATTGCTCAATTGGGAGAACGTCAGTCTTGAGGTCGTGTGTTCGAGTCCACACTCCTCGCATTTTCATTTTGATGTGACAAATACATGCATTTTACGTGAAACGTCAAATTGTTTTCCTCCTCTTCTCACTTGTTTTGAACTCTGCAAAATCATTTAAAACTTATACCGTCGTATGTAATAAAAGAATATGTCAAAAAAATCTGATATTGTTTCCCTCTTATAATTACTTTAAGAGTACCTTAGTAGTATATAGATCGCTCATGATTTTTTGTTATGATGTTTTATCTCCACATTGATATCTTCTTCTTCTTGTTTGACTCATTCACACATTAATCTAGTTGCATCATACTTAGATTATCAAGTCATTAATCTCATGCATCGACTACTTAGACACTAACATTATTCAGTAAAAAGATTTTTTTTATTTTTTTAATCTGTATTCATTGTATAACTCCTCTCTAAAGAGTGTCTTTGATATATTGTTATATAATATATATAGGTCAAAATTTTTTGCGGAGATAGCTCAGTTGGGAGAGCGTCAGACTGAAGATCAGAAGGTCATGTGTTTGATCCACACTCATCGTATTTACGTGAAACGTCAAATTGTTTTCTCTCTTCTCACTTTTTTGAACTCTGCAAAATCATTTAAAAACTTATACCGTCTTATGTAAGAAAAGAATTGAGTCAAAAAAATCTGATATTGTTCTCTCTTATAGGTACTTCAAGAGTAACTTAGTAATACATAGATCGCTCGTGATTTTTGTATTGATGTTTTATCTCTACATTGACATCTTTCTTCTTGATTGACTCATTCATACATTAATCTGGTCCAATCATACCCGATTATTAAGTCATTAATCTCATGTATCGACTAACTTTAGACACTAACATTATTCAATAAAAAGTTTTTTTTTATTTTTTTAATCTTTATTTGTTGTATAACTCCTCTCTAAAGAGTGTCTGTAATATATTATTATAAAATATATATATAAAATTATTTTACGGGGATAACTCGGTTGGTAGAGCGTATATATATAAAATTTTTTTAATCTTTGTTCGATCCACGCTCGTCGTAGTTTTGTTTTTGATGTCACAATTCTATAAATGGGTTGAAGGCAAGTATAATAAGTTATGCTCGTTTAATCAAAGGTTTTCTAACTTAATTTTTCTTTTATATTTATTAGTTACATCAGTTCATCTAATCCCCACTAGCAAAAGAGGAATTGAGTGAGTAAGAAAGGGAGCGAAAATCTTCACATTATTTTCTCTCTTCTCACTTTTTTGAACTCTGCAAAATCATTTAAAAACTTATACCGTCTTATGTAAGAAAAGAATTGAGTCAAAAAAATCTGATATTGTTCTCTCTTATAGGTACTTCAAGAGTAACTTAGTAATACATAGATCGCTCGTGATTTTTGTATTGATGTTTTATCTCCACATTGACATCTTTCTTCTTGTTTGACTCATTCACGCATTAATTTGGTCGCATCATACTCGATTATTAAGTCATTAATCTCATGTATCGACTAACTTTAGACACTAACATTATTCAATAAAAAGTTTTTTTTTTTTTTTTTATTTTTGTTTTTGATGTTTTATCTCCACATTGACATCTTTCTTCTTGATTGACTCATTCATACATTAATCTGGTCCAATCATACCCGATTATTAAGTCATTAATCTCATGTATCGACTAACTTTAGACACTAACATTATTCAATAAAAAGTTTTTTTTTATTTTTTTAATCTTTGTTCGATCCACACTCCTCGCATTTTCATTTTTGATGTGACAAATACATGCATTTTACGTGAAACATCATATTATTTTCTCTCTTCTCACTTTTTTGAACTCTGCAAAATCATTTAAAAACTTATACCGTCTTATGTAAGAAAAGAATTGAGTCAAAAAAATCTGATATTGTTCTCTCTTATAGGTACTTCAAGAGTAACTTAGTAATACATAGATCGCTCGTGATTTTTGTATTGATGTTTTATCTCCACATTGACATCTTTCTTCTTGTTTGACTCATTCACACATTAATCTAGTTGCATCATACTTAGATTATCAAGTCATTAATCTCATGTATCGACTAACTTTAGACACTAACATTATTCAATAAAAAGTTTTTTTTTATTTTTTTAATCTGTATTCATTGTATAACTCCTCTCTAAAGAGTGTCTTTGATATATTATTATATAATATATATAGGTCAAAATTTTTTGCGGAGATAGCTCAGTTGGGAGAGCGTCAGACTGAAGATCAGAAGGTCATGTGTTTGATCCACACTCATCGTATTTACGTGAAACATCATATTATTTTCTCTCTTCTCACTTTTTTGAACTCTGCAAAATCATTTAAAAACTTATACCGTCTTATGTAAGAAAAGAATTGAGTCAAAAAATCTGATATTGTTCTCTCTTATAGGTACTTCAAGAGTAACTTAGTAATACATAGATCGCTCGTGATTTTTGTATTGATGTTTTATCTCTACATTGACATCTTTCTTCTTGATTGACTCATTCATACATTAATCTGGTCCAATCATACCCGATATTAAGTCATTATCTCATGTATCGCCTAACTTAGACACTAACAATTATTCAATAAAAAGTTTTTTTTTTCTATTTTTTTAATCTTTATTGTTGTATAACTCCTCTCTAAAGAGTGTCTGTAATATATTATTATAAATATATATATAAAATTATTTTACGGGGATAACTCGGTTGGTAGAGCGTATATATATAAAATTTTTTTAATCTTTGTTCGATCCACGCTCGTCGTAGTTTTGTTTTTGATGTCACAATTCTATAAATGGGTTGAAGGCAAGTATAATAAGTTATGCTCGTTTAATCAAAGGTTTTCTAACTTAATTTTTCTTTTATATTTATTAGTACATCAGTTCATCTAATCCCCACTAGCAAAAGAGGAATTGAGTGAGTAAGAAAGGGAGCGAAAATCTTCACATTATTTCTCTCTTTTCACTTTTTTGAACTCTGCAAAATCATTTCAAAACTTATATCGTCTTATGTAACAAAAGAATCGAGTCTGAAAATTATGATATTATTCTCTCTTATAGGTATTTCAATAGTAACTTAGTAGTACATAGATTGCTCGTGATATTTGTTTTGATGTTTTTATATTCACATTGACATCTTTCTTCTTGTTTGACCTCGTTCACACAGAAACTAAAATATGAAATAAGAGGTGCTAAATGAGACATCTTTTCAAAAATAAATTATTTAATAAAATAAACATCCATATAATAAAAGAAGTGAAGAATGAATAATAATTTTTTAGACTCAAACTTTAACTAATTAATCACATACGTCTTTACGAGTTGCAAGTTAATTATCTTGCAATGTATATTTCATAAGAGATTTTCTAAGACTAAAATAGAAAAATGATATAGTAAATATATTAAATGTATTACTAGGAGAATTAGCAAGACGGGTCACTTTCTTCTAATAAAAAAGAATAAAATTAGCAACCCTATCATGCCGGATGAGTTGATTAGTCACGATCTTATTTCCTTCTCTTTACACACATGTAAATCACATATACATCTGCACGATCTAATGTGACTAAATATCCTTTTAATATTACAATTAGAGCATCTGAATCAAACCCTTCGATTCAATGTGAATGCACTTAAAGCCTTCAAAGTAGTGAAGGTAGATGGATCGATCACATAGAAGTTCAAGTTGGGCTGACCCAATTTGCCACACTTAGTATAATTAGACCCAAACCTCACCCATACAGTTTAATCTCGACCTAACTTGACCCAACCATATTATAATTATATTATTTTTTGAGCTTAACTGACGACAAATATGATATAGAACTAAACATGACCTTCCCCAAAAAGATACAGCTTTGAGATTCGCACAATCTCTGATCCATCACATTATTCTTTCGGATGTAAATTAGTTTGAATGTCTCTTTTCTAACCATATCTGGTCAGATACACCCCATCAAAGGTTCGTGGAATGGTAATACTTACACGAGAGGAGAAGAAGGAAAGGATAATATATTGGAGAGATTACAGTAACTAATTATCATCTTTCTTTAATGGTAAGTTAGGCCACTCCTAATCCTTCCATAATCCACCCTCCGACGACCATCCGACGGCCCCGATTCCTCCGCTAGAGTCGGTTTCACTGTCACCAGTAGAAGAACGCACGGCATGGAAACCACTCCAGCGATTGGCGCCGGAACAGATTTATTGTTGGGAGGGCAGCAGCTTTCCATCTCTTCCATCATTCCCCTCTCCCGATCCCTTCTCTTCTCCTCCTCCTTCTCCCTTGTTCTCCCACTGTCTCCAGCTCTGCTTTCCTTCTTTGCAGCCTAACTCCAGCGAGCTAGGTGAAGCACCGGCAGCTGCCAGCTGTGGAAGCTTCCAAAAAGTCGGGCGTTTCCTTCCGGTTAGTCTCTGCTTCTCTTGATCCAAGAATCCCGATTTGCTCGAACGTCGTTGTTGCGTCCTCTTCTTCCCCGAGCTCGCCACTTTGTTTTCTTGCCCATGGCTTCTTTGCATGCGGTTAGGATCGATAGGATCTGCGATAAAGGTTGCTTCTTTTTCCCTCTCTCTCTCTCTCTCCTCTCTCTCTCTCACTCTCTCTCTCTCTCTCTCTCTCTCTCTCTCTTCAGCTGGAGATTGAGCCATGGCCAGCTGGGGTTGCTGTTCTTTATGCTCCTCTCGGTGAGGAACACAAGTAGGTCTTTGTGAAGCTGGGGTTTCAGTTTCTTGATAACCGAAGTTTTGCTGTTGGTTGTTTCTTGATCTTTCGTTTCTTGTGTGACCATTTGACAGAGAAGAGACAGATTCTTGCCGTCATCCCGACTTCTGATACCTCTCTGATCTGTTGGTCAGGAATGGAAGCTCATATCATGGAGGGCGGAAGCCATTACAGGACTCAGGGCTCTGCAGTGCGAGTAGAAGACCGACACGACGAGAAGCTGCCGTCGAAAGGACCGCGGTTCGGAGATGGCAGAGCTGCGGTGGATCAGGAGGTGGTGTCTCCGGATTCAGGGGATACAGAGACAGCATATGGTAGTGGTGGTGTGAGAGGTCACCAATCCGTGAGTAGTGGCGATGGGGAGCTTCCCGGCGATGAAGACTCCGATGACGAATCACATCTCCGTGACGATAAAACCTTCGACGAGGGTTCTGGCAGCTCCAACCGCAAGCATCCAAACAAGGGGCCGAAGGTTCCAACATGTCCGGAGTGCGGCAAGACCTTCCCATCGGATAAATCACTGTTTGGCCACTTGAGGTGCCACCCGGATAGGGATTACAGAGGAGCTATTCCGCCTCCCGGCGCAAGGAAGAAGTCACAATCGAACGCGTATTCTTCAGTCGCAAGAGGGCCACCTGTGACGAAGTGGTCGACCCCGAAAAGGGGTGGAAAAGGGGCGGCCGTCGATGAAGATTCCGTTGTCGTTGTTGCTAAAGCCTTGTTGCTTCTGGCTGATGGAAAGCCATGGGGTCAAGAGACTCCCACCGTCGAGAAAGAAGCAACTGAGACGAAACAGGTTATGAACACTCGTTTTGGTGGCACTGATGTCTTAGCTGATCGGAGCTACGGGAATGAAGTGATATCAAGCTACAACAGTGGTAGTAAGAAGAGGAAGATCAAAGAGCAAGCGAACGATTCTGGCACGCCTACACGTTGTCGAAGATATCAGTGTAGTATTTGCTTCAAGACGTTCGCTTCTCACCAAGCACTCGGGGGACACACAGCCAGCCACAACAAGAACAAGAGCAATGTCCAAGAAGCTCCCATCGCCGCTGGTAACGGGTGTGTCCATATTGCGGCCAATGCAGTCAGCAAAGCGGCAACAGCGGAACACCGATGCACGATCTGCAACCTGACATTCTCGACTGGGCAGGCTCTCGGTGGCCACATGAGACGCCACTTCAATGAACTACAGAATCAAGCTTTGTCATCCTCAGCACACTCATCTGAGAGCGACAAGGGAGCAAACCACGGGACGTTACAGAACGGAGCTCCATCATCTCCGGCAAACTCATCCGAAAGAGACAAGAGAGCAATCCGTGGCATGTTTGAATTCGATCTCAATGAAATGCCTGATCTCTAAGAAGAAGAAAACGAGTCTGCAAGTTCTTTCACGCATCGATTTGAAGAATAGAGAATTTGGAATTGAGATAGTTTGGATGCAAGTTCTTTAACTGCAAAACAAAATTGCATTTAGACTTTAATTCTCTCTGTGGAACCTTCATCTTTTTCATTCAATGCCCTGCACTGCACCTGTTTGTGAATGTTATGTGAAGCAGTATAAAGGTGGAGGGGAAACAAGGATCGTGACTACCACTCAACTCCTCTCTCTTTCATTCTTCCAAGCAAAAATCACTATATTGCATGTAAATTGATCGAGTAATCTGCAGATGCAAGAAGCAGGATGGTTTGAAAGTCTTTAACTTAATCGAGTAGCACTCATGCTTTGAGCTTCCAGATGTAGGAAATAATGAGGTGGATATCCAATGTTTCAGCTGACCTTACACCATTCGACCTAATTCTAGGATTTCAGGTCAACCTTATTAACAACGTATAATCCATATATATAATTCTTCAGGAACCTTATTATGTTCCTGAAAATACTGATTAGTGGAAACTTTGCATCCTCTATCATGGACAAGATATAGAATGGAACTTTAAATGGAAAAGATGGAGGATTAGTATTTATCTGTATGTCTCTGTTAAATGCACTTTATTTTTTGTTGGTTAAAGAACTTGCTAGCCAAATCATGCATCCACCACACTGATTGCTCTTGTTCTTGTTGTGGCTGGCTGTGTGTCCTACGAGAGCTTGGTGAGCAGCGAACGTCTTGAAGCACCACACTGATATCTTGGGCAACGTGTAGGCGTTCCAGAATCGTTCGCCTTCTCTCATAGTTACGAACATCAGAGCCACCAAAACGAGCGTTCATTACCTGTTTTTCTTCTTTCTCGGGTTTGGTAGTCTCTTGACCCCATGGCTTTCAGGCTTTAGCAACAATGACCGCGGAATCTTCGTCGATGGCCGCCCCTTTTCGACCTCGACCATTTCGTTGCAGGTCGCCCTATTGCCGCACTCCGGATATGTTGGAACCATCGTTCCCTTGTTCGGAAGCTCGCGATTGGAGCTGGCGGAACCCCTCATCGACGGTCTAATATATGTGATTCGTTGTCGGAGTCCTCATCGCTGGGAAGCTCCCCATCGCCACTACTCACACCACCACTACCAGATGCTCTCTGTATCCCCTGAATGCGGAGACACCGCCAATCGCTTGAATGCTTGCCTTCCGGTGACAGTGAAGCCGTTGATACTGGCGCAGAGATCGTGGGAATCTCAAACCAGATCATGAATTCTTTGAGATTTGTGCTTGATCTTGATGAGCAGCGGTCTCGATGCCTCATGTTTAGTAAATCATCTTTGTAGAATTGGGTCGAGTCAGGTTGAGATTAAGCTATATGGGTTGGGTTCGGGTCTAATTATGTTAAGGGAGTGGCAAATTGGGCCAGCCCAACCTGAGCTCACATTTGATTGAGCCGCCGATTGAAGACCGGGGCACTCGTTTTCTTTTCTTATTTTTTGATATTTTTATTTGTGAAATTACCTTTTGTGAACTTACTAGACTACCCTCCAAGTGCATGTTTGACCCAAGGCGATGTGCATGCATTTGATTTGGATGGTTGAGCATGCTCATGAGAAGAAGAAGAAGAAGAAGAAGAAGAAGAAGAAGAAGAAGAAGAAGAAGAAGAAGAAGAAGAAGAAGAAGAAGAAGAAGAAGAAGAAGAAGAAGAAGAAGAAGAAGAAGAAGAAGAAGAAGAAGAAGAAGAAGAAGAAGAAGAAGAAGAAGAAGAAGAAGAAGAAGAAGAAGAAGAAGAAGAAGAAGAAGAAGAAGAAGAAGAAGAAGAAGAAGAAGAAGAAGAAGAAGAAGAAGAAGAAGAAGAAGAAGAAGAAGAAGAAGAAGAAGAAGAAGAAGAAGAAGAAGAAGAAGAAGAAGAAGAAGAAGAAGAAGAAGAAGAAGAAGAAGAAGAAGAAGAAGAAGAAGAAGAAGAAGAAGAAGAAGAAGAAGAAGAAGAAGAAGAAGAAGAAGAAGAAGAAGAAGAAGAAGAAGAAGAAGAAGAAGAAGAAGAAGAAGAAGAAGAAGAAGAAGAAAGGAGAGAAAGAAGTTATTTATTTATTTATTTATTCATTTGACTTTCTAATGTTCATGCTGTTGTCAAAATATATTCAAATTACTTACAATCATACTCATAGAAAAAACTATTCGATGTATCTTGTGTGGTTTTCTGTTAGATATTTGCACAAGTTTTAGGAATAGAATGATGTTTTCATACTTCTAGATTTTTTTTCTAATTTTTTATTTAATTTTTATTCATATTGCATATTTTCAATTTAATCCAAGTGTAAATTTTTGTATTATTGTTGTAATAAAATTTAAAGCATGATTTATGACTTTATTCCTCCAAGAATCCATCTCATCCTCTGAGGCGTTACCTTCCTGAAGGCATTCTCACTAACAATGACTCTAATCGTAATTCATCTCTTTCTTGTATTATTCCCTTCACGTTTATGACTATGCAAAACCTATATATATAGTATAAAGAGAGCGGCATAACACCATCTTTGCAAACTTATATAAGATAAAAAGAAAAGTTAATAGTGTTAAAATATTAAATCAAACTTTATATTAGATATAATTTTGATTTAAGAGTCTTAGTTAAGATAGGAGTTCCTATCATAGTTTGAGTTAAGGTCTTGAATTTCTCCTTCTATAAATAAAGAGCTCATATAATAATTTATAACATAATTTAGAGTAGAGATAACGTAGAGACAAAATAGACTCATTAAATATAAACTTTTAACTTTGAAGTATCTCTTATATTCATTAATTCCTCTATAATTTCTTAATATCCATCATATTTTGAAAAAAAAATCAATAAATACAAACTGATTAGTGGAAACTTTGCATCCTCTATCATGGACAAGATATAGAATGGAACTTTAAATGGAAAAGATGGAGGATTAGTATTTATCTGTATGTCTCTGTTAAATGCACTTTATTTTTTGTTGGTTAAAGAACTTGCTAGCCAAATCATGCATCCACCACACTGATATCTTGGGCAACGTGTAGGCGTTCCAGAATCGTTCGCCTTCTCTCATAGTTACGAACATCAGAGCCACCAAAAACGAGCGTTCATTACCTGTTTTTCTTCTTTCTCGGGTTTGGTAGTCTCTTGACCCCATGGCTTTCAGGCTTTAGCAACAATGACCGCGGAATCTTCGTCGATGGCCGCCCCTTTTCGACCTCGACCATTTCGTTGCAGGTCGCCCTATTGCCGCACTCCGGATATGTTGGAACCATCGTTCCCTTGTTCGGAAGCTCGCGATTGGAGCTGGCGGAACCCCTCATCGACGGTCTAATATATGTGATTCGTTGTCGGAGTCCTCATCGCTGGGAAGCTCCCCATCGCCACTACTCACACCACCACTACCAGATGCTCTCTGTATCCCCTGAATGCGGAGACACCGCCAATCGCTTGAATGCTTGCCTTCCGGTGACAGTGAAGCCGTTGATACTGGCGCAGAGATCGTGGGAATCTCAAACCAGATCATGAATTCTTTGAGATTTGTGCTTGATCTTGATGAGCAGCGGTCTCGATGCCTCATGTTTAGTAAATCATCTTTGTAGAATTGGGTCGAGTCAGGTTGAGATTAAGCTATATGGGTTGGGTTCGGGTCTAATTATGTTAAGGGAGTGGCAAATTGGGCCAGCCCAACCTGAGCTCACATTTGATTGAGCCGCCGATTGAAGACCGGGGCACTCGTTTTCTTTTCTTATTTTTTGATATTTTTATTTGTGAAATTACCTTTTGTGAACTTACTAGACTACCCTCCAAGTGCATGTTTGACCCAAGGCGATGTGCATGCATTTGATTTGGATGGTTGAGCATGCTCATGAACTCTAAGTTGGACTCGTTTTCATTTCTTTTCTTTTTTTTTATAATTTTCATTTGTGTACTTACTAGATTACCGTCCTTGTAATCTATCAATCACATAGAATCGGAACACGACTCGATCAAGTTGGGCTGACGCAATTTGGGTGCACAAACGGAAGGTGAGGAAAAAATTATGGGAAAAACCTTACCTCAATGGAAAAAGGAAAATTCAGAAAAAAATGGATAAAAATATGAGAAGAAGAAGAAGAAGAAGAAGAAGAAGAAGAAGAAAGGAGAGAAAGAAGTTATTTATTTATTTATTCATTTGACTTTCTAATGTTCATGCTGTTGTCAAAATATATTCAAATTACTTACAATCATACTCATAGAAAAAACTATTCGATGTATCTTGTGTGGTTTTCTGTTAGATATTTGCACAAGTTTTAGGAATAGAATGATGTTTTCATACTTCTAGATTTTTTTTCTAATTTTTTATTTAATTTTTATTCATATTGCATATTTTCAATTTAATCCAAGTGTAAATTTTTGTATTATTGTTGTAATAAAATTTAAAGCATGATTTATGACTTTATTCCTCCAAGAATCCATCTCATCCTCTGAGGCGTTACCTTCCTGAAGGCATTCTCACTAACAATGACTCTAATCGTAATTCATCTCTTTCTTGTATTATTCCCTTCACGTTTATGACTATGCAAAACCTATATATATAGTATAAAGAGAGCGGCATAACACCATCTTTGCAAACTTATATAAGATAAAAAGAAAAGTTAATAGTGTTAAAATATTAAATCAAACTTTATATTAGATATAATTTTGATTTAAGAGTCTTAGTTAAGATAGGAGTTCCTATCATAGTTTGAGTTAAGGTCTTGAATTTCTCCTTCTATAAATAAAGAGCTCATATAATAATTTATAACATAATTTAGAGTAGAGATAACGTAGAGACAAAATAGACTCATTAAATATAAACTTTTAACTTTGAAGTATCTCTTATATTCATTAATTCCTCTATAATTTCTTAATATCCATCATATTTTGAAAAAAAAATCAATAAATAAAAACTTGATTGAACAATGTTATCTCCATCCAAAGTTAATCGTGCTTGACTATTAGATGAGCAAATACAACTAATAAAACAAAAAAGAGAGTATTAGTCTTTGATGAAAGGATATCAAGTGCCCAACTTGCAGCATAAAACATAAATATTTCTGAAATCAAAATAAAAAACATAATTAAAAATATATTTATACTATGAAATCAAAAAAATAGAAATATAAAAATAAAAAACACGCTCTCCAGCTATCCCTACTTGATATTTATTTTTGATATTTAAAATATATCTATAATAATATAGTGGTGGATAAGTTTACTAATATTTATGAAAACAATAGACATAAATATGAATGTAATCATGTCAATTGTTACTTACACATAAATCTTATATATTTATCTATCTTGTTGTGGTCATGAAGGATTATGTGATTGAAATTAATACATTTATAGATTTCCAAAGACTTCATACAACTCAGATCTATACACATGGAGGTATCGATCAATGTGTCATAGAAACATTCTTATATTGCTATACTCTTTCATTCTCATGACTTGAAATTTCTATGTTTTCTGAATGAGAGTTTCATTTTCATATGTGTCACTGTTTGCTTTTTTTTTTTTTGGTTCAAAGCCTTTTCATTTAGGGTTACAACATTAGCTATCTCCCATACTTATTATTTTTATTTTTGATTGCTTAAAATAAAATATTAGGCTAATTTAAAGTTGTTTATAATGTCAGAGAGTATTCTAAAAATGTAAGCAACATTAGCTATGAAGATGAAATTTGATCTCAATATCTCACTATCAAGGTTAATATATGAATATGATTAATATAATCTGATTTGTTTATATATAAATGCATGTTACCTTATACAACAGTTGTAGAGATGCAAGTTTCATTTTCATGCAACCTAATTAGACATTTGCTACTGAATTTACTATATTACATAGAGGAATATATTTTTATATATTTTTGCAAGTAGTGCTATCATTACAAAATTTTATGTAACCTTTAACACATAGGGTCTCATAGAAAAAGAAATATATTATAGTCTACAGTGAAAATTAAGAGATACAATAAGTAGTTCTTAACAAGACTCTTAAGACACTCATATCCTAAAGTAAGATGACATAGTTATCATAAGTGATATAGTAATAAGTGTAGTCCCAAAAGATTGTCCTATTTAGAAATCTCTACTTCCATACTTATTTTCAACTCACCGAAGCATTTCATCGCTTATCATACTTAGGTATCTATTATAGGTCTTTCCTTATTTAAAAAGCTTATATAAGATAAAAAAAAGTTAACAGTGTTAAAATATTAAATCAAACTTTATGTTAGATATAATTTTGGTTTAAGAGTCTTAGTTATGATTGGAGAGTTCCTATCATAGTTTGAGTTAAGGTCTTGAATTTCCTCTTCTATAAATAAAGAGCTCATATAATACTTTTTATATATATAATTTGTAGTAGAGATGATATTGAGCCAAAATAGACTCATTTAATATAAAATTTTAATTTTCATGTATCTCTTCTATTCATTAGTATTGTAACTCCTTTTTATTTCTTAATACCCACCATATTTAAAAAAAAAATTCAACAAATAAAAACTTGATTGAACGATATTATCTCCAAAGTTGATCATTGCATGAGGTGCGAGAAATGACTCGATCGAGTCTAATGTAGAAGCAACATAACTCGACCAACGTGTCAAGAAGTAAAACTAGAAAAAAATTTATTGACGTGGAAATGAAATTGGAAATGGAACTCTTTAGCATCCGATGTGTTACTAAAGGATTTCAAAATTATCTATAAGAGAAGAATAATATCAAGTTTTTTTAATTTGACTCCTTTGATACCTAAGCCAAAGCCAATGTGGAGTTTGAACTAAAGTGTTTTAGGGTTTAAAAAGGTACCAAATAAAAAATAATCATATATTTATAATCAAAATTCTCTTTTCCTCTACCTTACTCTCTTTCCGTAACTATTAGATGACCAAATGCAACTAATAAAACAAAAAAAGAATATTAGTCTTTGATGAAAGGATATCAACTAATAAAACAAAAAATAACAAACATGAGGTGGGATGCTCTCCCAACTGAACTATCCCCGCTTGATATTTATATATGATATTTATTTTATATATACAATAAAATAGTGGTGGAAAGTTTACTAATATTTATGAAAATAATAGACATAGATATGAATGTAATCATGTCGATTGTTACTTACACATAAATCTTATACATTTATCTTATTGTATTCATGAAGGATTATACGATTGAAATGGATGCATTTATAGATTTTCAAGGGCTTCATACACCTCTTTACAATTCAGTGATCTATACACATGGAGGTATCGATCAATGTGTGTTACAGAAACGTTCTTATATTGCTACATTCTTTCACTATCATAACTTGGAATTTCTATGTTTTATGAATGAGGGTTTCATTTTCATGTGTCACTGTTTGCTTTTTTTTGGGTTCAAAGCCTTTTCATTTAGGGTTACTTAACAAACAACATTAGCTATCTCCCATACTTTTTTCTAAAATTTTTGATTGCTTAAATTAAAATATTAGGCTAATTTAAAGTTGTTTATAATATCAAGAGTATTCTAAAATGTAAGCAACATTAGCTATGAAGATGAAATTTGATCCCAATATCTCATTATCAAGGTTAATATATGAATATGATTAATATAAGCTGATTTGTTTACATATAAATGCATGTTACCTTATACAACATAGTTATAGATATGCAAGTTTCATTTTCATGCTACCTAATTAGACACTTGCTACTGAATATATTTTTGCATGTAGTGCTATCGCCACTAAAAATATGTAACCTTTGACACGTAGGGCCTCATAAAAAAAAAAAAATCGTAGTCCACAGTGAAAACTAAGAGATATAATACAAGACATCTATATCCCAAAGTCAAAGTTAGATAACATAGTTATCATAAGTGATATAATAATAAGTATAGTTTCGAAAGATTGACCTCTGCTTATTTTCAACTCTCAGAAGCATTTCGTCGCTTCTTGTACTTAGGTATCCATTATAGATCTTTCCTCGTTTAAATTTGACCATGAAGTACTACTAACTAGAGGCATCTTATCATAGAACTGGATAGAGATGAGTGCCATCTGCGTGTCCTCAACTTCTTAGACGCTATCTGTTTCAATGCAATGAACATGCTGCATCTTGTGATAATCCTCTCCAATGTCCTTCTCTGTCCTTCCTTTGATCACATCCATTCCAAGTATGATAAGTCGGTCGAGTTTGGTCAGTCCTCGCAGTCCCTCGGGGAGCGTTCTCATGTTACGACAGCCGTAGAGCCTTAGTTCCCCAAGGCAAGGCATCGTCCCCTCTTCCACCCTCCATTCTGTCGATTTACTCAGCGCATCAAATAACAGTAGTCGAAGGCGTGGGAACCCGCCCTTGACAAACTCCAGAACGCTCTCCATGAATGCATCATCTAACAAGTCAAGACGTACAAGATTTGGCAGTGTTGCGAGTGCGGAGAAGGCATCATCATTCCCCAGCATCGTCCGTGACAATGTAAGATGGGTCAGGTTGGGAAGGAAGCAGCTACCGTCCATGTCCATATGATGCATCCTTTGGTACCTCACCAGTAACTTTGCTGGCAATGCTTCTCCCCATAATTTCAAGGTAACAAGTCGAGCTAATTTTCCGAGAGCACTGGCTAAGGCTTCAATATCAATTCCAAGCGTCGAAGATCTTTCATTTTCTCCAGACTACCATCCCGTACCCAATCCCCACTCGCAACTGTCTCGAGTGCATGCATGAATTCCGAGCAACATGCTGCTTTGGGCTCTATCATGAAGTCTCCACGGAGTAGCACACGTCTTAGAGATTGGATACTCCAAAGTGCATTGGCTACCTTCGGTGTGAGTGTGTGATTTATGTCAAGAGTCTGTAAATGAAGGCGATTCCCTTACATTTGAATACCTCAGGTTTATGTACCTTAATAGGATGAAGTCCCCGATCAATGTGTGCACCCTGCACTTGTTGCAGGCTGCATCATATGGCCATCGAATCTGATACCTCCCAAACTCAGCGTTCTCTCGAGCAGCTCCATCTCATCGTCGACGCCCTGAATGCTTTCTCGCCTATCTTCCCTACCACTATATCCACCGCCGCAGCAGCCATCTATCGATCTCTTCCTCTTTCTTGTGCAGCCTGCCAAGAAAGATAAAAACATTAGAAGCAAAAAATCACAATGATATGTGATCAAATTGTCTTCCGCTTAGTCCTCAATTCAGACTACACTTCGTCAAAACGGTTATAGTAAGTGATAGGGAGAATGATGACATCAGCATTGACCTACTGACTCACCCGACAATCCGCTTCCAAAAACTAGTCAATTAAATTGGTTCATTTTGATTGTTTTAAATAACTAATCCATCATCCAATTTGATATGGTTCTAATAACTACGAGGAAACTACAACAAGACGATCCAATATAGAGAGGAACATACATACATATTTATTAGGTGCAGAAACAATATAGGAAGAAATATAACAATGTGTGTATTGATACAATGCATGTCTAATTAACAGTTAAGTGGTGGTGGCGTGAGAAATTGGGGTCGCTGCTGCGGTGGAAATGGACATAATTGCAGTGTACGACCAACGTGTCGCATGAACACAGTTGGCACTGAGGCTAATGGTATTGTTTCCTTTTCCATGAATTAAAACATTCTTGTTTCACCAGTTAGGCCTCTATTTGAATGGAACGTACGTGCTGGATCTTGTAATAATCAACCCCAATATCCTTCTGCATCCTTGTGTGGAATACTTGCATTCCATACAGTGTCAATATCTCCAGTTGGGTGAGTCCTCGCAGTCCCTCCGGGAGCATTCTCAATTTGTCGCAGTACCAAAGACGTAATTCTCTGAGGCAAGGCATCGCCCCCTCTTCCACCCTCCACTCCTCCAAGTCTTGTAATGTCCCAAGAGATAAATATTGCAGCCGGGGGAAGCCACCCTTAGGAAACACCAAAACGCTCCCCACGAATGCGTCACATAAGATAGCAAGCCGTTCGAGGTTAGGCAGTGTTTCGAGTAGGGAAAAAATATCATCACTCTCCAACCTCGTCCCTTGAAGATTAAGACTTGCCAAGTTGGGAAGAAATGGAGCGTCGTGGTGGATATTGTCCATATGAAGCCTCTCCAATGGTCCCCTCAATTCTAGGTGTCGAAGGTGAGGGTGATTAGATGAACACAGTATATTTGCTGGCAACGCTTCTCCCCTCATTTCCAACCAAACAAGTCGGTTCAATCTCCCGAGAGCTTTGTCCAAACCTTTGGAATCAGAGCTTGATATTATGTACAAGCCCAAGCGTCGAAGGTTTCTCATTCTCTCCAAGCTACCATCCCGCACCCATTCCCCACTTTGAACATCCCACATTGTTTGCATATCTTTCAAGCAACATCCTGCTCTTGGCTCAATTGCTGAGCCAACTCTGAAATGTCTTAGTGTTTGGATCTTCCAAAATGAACTTGGTATCCTCAAATTATAACCCAGAAAGATAAAGCTCTGTAGATGGCAAAGATTTCCAATAGATGAAGGCAATTCCATTACATTTGAAAATGACAGGTTTAAGTACCTTAATAGGATCAGGTCGCCGATCTCACTTGGTAAGCTTCTAATGGATACAAACTGGAGGTCCAACACCCTGAGAAACTTGGATTCATGAATCATAGATTTGCTTGGCATATCGACATCATATGTAAGGAGGAAAAGAAGCGACCGTAGTTTAGGGATAGAGACACCGACTGATGTATATTGATGCACGCCTTCATCATCTGTGATACTAAGAGGTCGTACATCAGTTGAATCGCCTTTGTCCCAAATGGATATGCAAAAATTGAGTTTTCTAGCTTCATAACGAGCCAAGCCTAGCAGCAAATCATGGATTCGAACAGTTACCACACTCCCAATCTCATTCCTTCTTCCCACCTGTAAAGAAAGCAATATTGTAACTGAGAGCTAAATAAAGAAATAAAGAAAGCAAGACTTGAGATGATGAGGTAGATCATTGTAACTGATAGCTAATATTTTGTGAGCTTGATCATCGGTTTTGTTAGGTGCATGAGAAATACGTTCCAAGGTTTGGCTCCACTCGTGAGCTTCATGCTTCCTCCGTAGCAGCCCGGCTAAAACCACGATCGCCAGAGGTAATCCGCCACATTTTTGGATGATTTTATCCTGAAAATGCTGCAAATGAGGTGGGCAACATGCATTAGAAAATGCTTTTTTGCAGAACAAATTCCAACTTTCCTCCGACTCGAGAAGTTTGAGATGGTGCGGAGGGCTGTCCGGGTCTGCAGTTTCGGCAACATCCATTTTACGTGTGGTGAGCAGTACTCGAGATGCTGTGAATTCTTCGGGAAAGGCTGTATTGATTGTTTCCCAATCTGATACCTTCCAGATATCATCCATCACCACCAGATACCTTGTTCCTTTTAAATGCTCCCTGATCTTGTTTTTCACCTCTCGTTCAGCCATTTCCCTAATTTGATTGTTCTCTATGTTCAGAGTTTGCTTCATGATATTGGTCAAGAGTTCTCTAGCTGTATACGATTGTGACACAACTATCCATGCCCGACACCGAAAATGATCTTTGACGGCTTGGCTATTGTAGACTTTGTTGGCAAGTGTGGTTTTGCCCGCACCACCCATGCCGACGATGGAAATGACGGCACGTCGTGTTACATGGAGATCACGAAGCTGATCCGTGATGACTTGGATATCGTGGTCAAAGCCAACAACATCCTCTGCTACATCATCTCTGTACTTACAGATAGTGTTGTTATCTTAAGTGAAGAAAGAAATTGAAATTATATAGAAACGTTATGAGATAATTAGAAGATCGGTTATGGGAGAAACAAAACTGAACGAGTATTCTTTTATGAATCACTAAAATCAAATGGGTTTTCAAGTTATCAAATGGTGCCAATACAAGAAGTTGGGAGCCAAGACATTGACAATAGATAGATCATCAGCTTGATTTTTAATTCTTTAAATCTTGGATTACGATGCTTTCCTATGGTGATGGCACACCAAAAATTAACTATTTCTATCAAAACTTTCTTCTTTTTTTTTTTTGGTACAAACTTTTCTAAATGTTATCTTATATGTGACCTATATTAAGAAAATGTCACCCATTTTAGTAGATGCTGATGTTGAGAATTATATAAATCGTCACAAGACATTTGATTTGGTCTTTGTTGTTATGAGTATAATATGGAGTTGCATAATAGTTAACGGGCAAATAAAATCATTTTTACTCATCACAAACAAGGAGATTATCAAACTTATTTTAGATCATGGTGAGTAAAAGCATGAATGATAAAACATTAAGGATAAAGCATTTCATATTTATAATGTGCAGTATATATTACAGGTGTATCACTATTAATCAAGCTATTAGCATCGTTGAAGTTTCAAAAGGCATAGATTTAAATATACTAATTACTTTTGAGTGTATCCTTTCATGAAGTTCCGATGTGTTCATCCAAAGGCTTATTTTTGGACAATCATGACTAAAGATAATTTTATATTGTGTTATATATTCAATACATATATTTTTTTGCTAAAATGGAGGGATGAAAAATGACCTTTGATAAGGATATTAATGTTACTATTATTAATACAATTATTTCTATTTATAATTTTTAATTTTTGTATCATGATATATGTTGCAAACAAAGTAATTAAAAAGTTAATAATTTATTGATAGTTTCGTTATATACGTCTTTTATCTTATTAATGATGATTTCAAATACAGTCATGCAGCACCATTTGTTACAAAAGTATATTAAAAAAATGAATCATGAAGAATATAATTTTCAAGTAACAAAGAGTACACTTACCTAAGAGTAAGATTTGTATCATTGATGGGAGACAAGGACGTGGATGAAATACCTTAGATGCCAAACTCAGATGCATGCTTGGACGTCTCTTGAAGATTCCTATTAATGCGTTGCAAGCTCTTTGCAAGATGATGGCGAGCAAGAATTTGGGTTGGGAGGTTAGCAATGCATTTGAGGCTATATTTCCGCCTCGATCGACCTACTCGCAATGTATACTTGTCCATCACATCCTTTATGTCATAGGCCAAACTTCGAATCTGGCTTACCCACTCCTGTATTAATTCACTATACTGATATCTAGGTTTTTGGTCCACATCCTCCAGAAAAGATAGTAACAATTTTAGTGTTTTCTTAGACACCTCTATCTCATCATCCACATTCAAGAGGAGTGTGACTTCTCTCAAGGCATACTCACTCAATTTTCCTAACACCATGTCGACTACTGCACCTGCCATCTATCTCTTCTTCCTTTTCCTTACTCTCTCCTATTTCTCCTTCGTTGGTGGTTATACGAAGCTCACATATAATATAACAAGTCATGCAAGACACTCCTTAAATAAGCTAACATAGCGAATAAAGAGATGATGGAAGTGCATGATGTGCCATATGCATATAGTGTGCTATTAGCTATTCTAGCATGCTTACAGTTGGCCGTGGAGTAGGATGTGAAGCTCCTTAAGATTGAATTTGATTCTACGGAGGTGGTGAAACTACTTTCTACTACAATGGAGCCGACTCAGAGACTAATTAATGTCTTGAGATATGTAAAATTCTTAGTGAATTTCTTCCAAGAAGTCAAAGTTTTTTATACTTTTCATGAAGAAAATAGATGGTTGGCTCGATATGCTCAGTTAATAAGATCTTTTTTTTTCTTTTTCTTTAAATGAAGAGATCACGAATCGGATCCTCTTTTATCTTTGCTGGTTGTATTCATCTTATCTGGTTACTGTGAATTTTCTTTTGATACAAAGAAAATGGTGTAAACCTCATGGACAGAACCAAATTCCCAGTGCAGCGTGATGCCTATCTGATATGCCCAGCTTAAAATGTAATCATCGATCATGAATCGAATCAAATGCCTAGCTTAACATGTACACCCCATGCTTTTCGAACCATGCATCATTATCTTTCAAGTTGGAACTAATATGAAGTAACGACTTCCTTGCACGATACTCATAAAAGAAGACAAAGGAATAACATGTAAACTGAGATTGAGATGACCAACTTTAACCTAACTTGTACACACACACACACACACACAAACCTTTACTTATCTTATAGGAATGGTTTGAAGTATCTTCCTACAAATAAAATATAGAACGATTCATTCCAGTTTGTTCACTCATGTTAAACCAAGTTTGAGCCGAATTCAAAACCTTTTTTTTTTCCAAAATAAAATTAAACTGAACAAAAAATGAAAAATAACCATTAGCATCCGCGGAAACCAAAATATCAAGTTCAAGAGGCTACTACTATCCTATCCAAGTACGGTGAGACTAGCAGAAAGAAGTCGACCGATTAATGTTAGGTTTGGAAACACATTTGTATTTTTAATATGTATTTAGAAAAATACTTTGAGTGTTTGGTAAATAATAGATGAAAACTATATTTCAAATATGTAATGATGTAAGCGTTGTTTGATAAAATTATATTGTATTTCAAAAGTCTAATGAATATTATGTGACACAATTTTCCTTCTAATATTTTAATTATTTTTCAAAAGTATGTAAATTAAATAATTAATTAAATGAATGTATTAATCTTATAAAATATTTTGTATAATCTTTGAAAATAAATAAATAATTGTGAGAAAAGGGACAACACAAAAATAAAGAGAAGGGATGAGGAAACGAGGGTTATAATTTCTATTATATAGTGGTAATTTTATGATTTTAGATAATATAATAGGATAATTTTAATTTTTTTTAAAAAAATTATGCTAGCATTCTGTAGATGCGAATATAATTTGAACATTAGCAAGTAAACAATTTCAATGTAGCATTCAAACTAAATATGATTTTAAAAAAAATTATCAAACATCAATTTATATTTTAAATGTGTTCCCAAATACACCTTATTTATAGTACCAAACCCTAATTATAATATTAACTTCCCTAAACATATGATAAATTGATAGGTAAGAAAAGAAGATATGAACACTAGCATGTTTCGAATCAAGCTCAAAATTCTCCAACTTCCCCAAATAGATGAGAAATTTATAGTTAAGAAAAGAAGACATTAACATCTATATATTTAGAACCATCAAGCTCTCCAAGAAGACATTAACATCTATATATTTTCTAATAACTTTTATAGTATTTTTAGTATCTCAATAGAACACTGTAAACACTATAAAAAAAATACCATAAATTCTATTGAAAAACATTATGATAATTAAAAATTGATAAAAAAATGAGCAAAAAACTTTGGTGCCATTTTTTTTAGTATGTTAGATTTTTGAAACTATTTGAAAAAAATAAAAGAAAGAATATTATTTAGGAAATACTCAAAATATAAATATTTTATAAAGAAATCACCATTCGATACCATTGAAGATCACATCACTCTAAGGATTCAAAGAGTGTCGACAATAACAAATGTATAAATAATAACAGTAGTAGTCGAAAATCTTTTCTTGAGTTAAAATTCATCTAACCAAATAAATTAAAATTTATACCCAAATGAGTAAATGAGTAAAGACATGTGTCTAAAAATTAGTTGTTGTGAGAGAACAATTGAAGAAATGCTCAACAAATTCATGTTGTACAGGGCAAAAGATTTTACCAACTAATCTAATGGACATATGAATTAAGAGATGAATATTTTCTCTATCAACTTAGTATTAAGGATAAAAATTTTACCAACTAATCTAATGGACATATGAATTTAATTAATAAGTTGACTTGTTTATATCTAAATGTATGTTACATTATACAAAACGGTTACAGTAAGTTTTATTTTCATTTCAATATTGAGAGGTACATACACATGTATATATACAGAAATAGAAAGAAATATAACATGTCCTGTCTTGATACAATACATGTCTAATTAACGTATAAGTAGTGGCGGCGTGACAAATTGGAGTCGTTACTGTGGTGGAAATGAACATAATTGCTGTGTTGATTAGACAATCAACACAGTTAGTCCTTTATTTTAATGGAAGGCACGTGCTGGATCTTGTAATAATCCTCCCCAGCTTCCTTCTCGATCCTTCTCTGGATTACTGGCATTCCAATCAGTTTAAATAGCCTCAGTAGGGTGAGTCCTCGCAGTCCCTCCGGAAGCATTCTCAAGTTGTCGCAGTCCCAAAGACGTAATTCTCTGAGGCAAGGCATCGCCCCCTCTTCCACCCTCCACTCCTCCAAGTCTTGCAATGTCCCAAGACACAAATGTTGCAGCCGGGGTAAGCCACCCTTGGGAAACACCAAAACGCTCCCCACGACTGCTGCATCCTTTAAAGTAAGACGTTCGAGGTTAGGCAGTGTTGCGAGTATGGAAGAAACAGCATCACTCTCCAACCTCGTCATAGCAAGATTAAGACTTGCCAAGTTAGGAAGAAATGGAGCGTCGTGGTGGATGTTGTCCATATGAAGCCTCTCCAATGGTCCCCTCAATTCTAAGTATCGAAGGTGAGGGTGATTAGAAGAACACAGTATATTTGCTGGCAACGCATGTCCCCCCATTTCCAACCAAACAAGTCGGTTTAATCTCCCGAGAGCATTGGCCAAACCTTTGGAATCAGAGCTTGATATTTTGTACAAGCCCAAGCGTCGAAGGTTTCTCATTCTCTCCAAGCTACCATCCCCTACCCATTCCCCACTTTGAACTTCCCACATTGTATGCATATCTTCCAGGCAGCATCCTGCTTTTGGCTCAATCGGTGAATCAACCATGAAATGTCTTAGTGTTTGGATCTTCCAAAACGAATCTGGTATCCTAAATTCGTCACCGACTAAGATAAAGGTCTGTAGATGGCAAAGATTTCCAATAGATGAAGGCAATTCCTTTACATGTGACAATGACAGGGCTAAGTACCTCAATAGGATCAAGTCTCCGATCTCACTTGGTAAGCTTTCAATATAAACACGCAGGAGGTCCAACACCCTGAGAAACTTGAATCCACGAATCTTAGATTTCCTTGGCACATCGACATCATATGTAAGGAGGAAAAGAAGCGACCGTAGTTTAGGGATAGAGAAACCGAGTGATGTATATTGGTGCACGCCTTCATCATCTGTGATACTGAGACGTCGTACATCAGTTGAATCGCCTTTGTCCCAAATGGATCTGCAAAAATTGAGTTTCCTAGCTTCATAACGAGCCAGGTCTAGCAGCAAATCATGGATTCGAACAGATCCCACACCCCTAATCAAATTCCTCCTTCCCACCTGTATCATGCACCGACTGATAAGCTCTATCAAATACATCTCTGCCAGGTCCTCCATTGTTCGACCCTCCAGGTCTGATCCTACGAAACCCTCGGCAATCCATAAACGCATCAACCTATCAGCGTCGATGTCGTAGTCCTCGGGGAATGCAGCAAAATAAAGAAAGCAAGACTTGAGATGATGAGGTAGATCATTGTAACTGAGAGCTAATATTTTGTGAGTTCGATCATCGGTTTTGTTAGGTGCATGAGAAATGCGTTCCAAGGTTTGGCTCCACTCGTGAGCTTCATGCTTCCTCCGTAGCAGCCCGGCTAAAACCACGATCGCCAGAGGTAATCCGCCACATTTTTGGATGATTTTATCCTGAAAATACTGCAAATGAGGTGGGCAACATGCATTAGAAAATGCTTTTTTGCAGAACAAATTCCAACTTTCCTCCGACTCGAGAAGTTTGAGATGGTGCGGAGGGCTGTCCGGGTCTGCAGTTTCGGCAACATCCATTTTACGTGTGGTGAGCAGTACTCGAGATGCTGTGAATTCTTCGGGAAAGGCTGTATTGATTGTTTCCCAATCTGATACCTTCCAGATATCATCCATCACCACCAGATACCTTGTTCGTTTTAAATGCTTCTTGATCTTGTTCTTCATCTCTGCTTCATCCATTTCCCTAATTTGATTGTTCTCTATGTTCATAGTTTGCTTCATGATATTGGTCAAGAGTTCTCTAGCCGTATACGATTGTGACACAACTATCCATGCCCGACACTGAAAATAATCTTTGACGGCTTGGCTATTGTAGACTTTGTTGGCAAGTGTGGTTTTGCCCGAACCACCCATGCCGACGATGGAAATGACGGCACGTCGTGTTACATGGAGATCACATAGCTGATCCGTGATGACTTGGATATCGTGGTCAAAGCAAAACACTTCCTCTGCTACATCATCTCTGTACTTAGAGAGAGTGTTGTTATCATAAGTGAAGAAAGAAATTGAAACTATATCGACACTTTATAAGAAGTGTCGATATAGTTTTGTGAATCACTAAAATCAAAGGGGTTTTCAAGTTATCAAAGGGTGCCAATACAGGAAGTTTGGGAGCTAATACATTGACACGTAGATCATCCTCTTACCTATAGAGATGGCACACCAAATATTAACTATTATCTTATATGTGATCTGTATTAAGAAAAAGTCACCCACACACTTTTAGTAGATGTCGTCGATATTGAAAATTATATAAATCATCACAAGACAATTGTTATGAGTAATAATGAATTGGAGTCCCATATATTATAGGCGTATCACTATTAATCAAGCTATAGGCATCGTCCAAGTTTCGAAAGGCATAGATTTAAAGATACTAATTACTTTTGAGTGTATCATTTCAAGAAGTTCTGATGTGTTCATGCAAAGGCTTATTCTTGGACAATCATGGCTAAAGATCATTTTATATTGTGTTATACATTTAATACATATATTCTTTTGCTAAAACGGAGGGATGAAAAATGACCTTTGATAAGGATATTAATGTTACTATTATTAATACCATTATTTTTATTTAAAATATTTAATTATTATATCATGATATATATTGCAAACAAAGTATGATTAAAGACACATATTAAAAAGTTGATAATTTATTGATAGTTTCGTTATATACTTCTTTTATCTTATTAATGATGATTTCAAATACAGTAAGCATTTGTTACAAAAGTACATAAAAAAATGAATGTTAAAAAAAATTGAAGAATATAATTTTGAAGTAACAAAGAGAACACTTACCTAAGAGTAAGATTTGTGTCCTTGATGAAAGACAAAGACGTGGATGGAATACCTTGGATGCCAAGCTTATATGCATGCTTGGACATCTCTTGAAGATTCCTGTTGATGCGTTGCAAGGTTTTTGCAAGATGATGACGAGCAAGAATTTGGGTTGGGAGGTTAGCAATGCATTTAAGGCTACATTTCTGCCTTGATCGACCCACTCGCAATGTATACTCGTCCACCACATCCTCTATGTCATAGGCCAAACCTCGAATTAGGCTTACCCACTCTTGTACTGATTTATTATCTTGATATTTAGGTTTTTGATCCACATCATCCAGAAAGGATAATAACAATCTTAGTGTACTCATAGACACCTCTACCTTATCACCTACATTCAAGATGAGTATAACCTCTCTAAAAGCATACTCGCTCATTTTTCCTAACACAATATTGACTATCGGACCCGCCATCTTTTTTTTTTTTTCCTCTTCCTTTTTCTTTCTGATTCCACCTTCATTGGTGGCTATGTGAAGCCTATATATAATGCAATAAATCAACTACATAGCGAATAAAGTGATGATGGAAGGACAGGATATGCTTTGCGTAAAATTGCTGCCTTGTGAGCCTGTCATATGCGTAGCTTGAGATAGTCCTTCTTGAAAGTATAAACCCAGAAGAACGTATCACATACCTTCCGTGTCATGTTCATGTTCAACTAGTTTTTGGTTAGAGATTCTTCAATGTAATAATCCATATATTAGATTAGATGTGTTCTCATTAGGTGGTGAGAACGAACATGTGGCAAGCCAAAAGAATTATACATTACGTGTAGGTAAAGTCAAAGAAAAAGAACAAAAGAGCAAAAGCAATTCGTATTTTATGCTTTCATTTGTCCATTGCATTAGAAAGGAATCGCTTTAAAGTGTGACAGTGCCAAAGGAGCAAAGGCAGTGACAAATTGTTTCATGTCATCCATGGAATTAATTCGATTATTTATTATGATGTCTCCTATTTTTTTTATAAAAAAAATCACCATTATATGAATAGATTGGAACTCTTTTCACTTATACAATAATGCACTAATCAATCGGATATTTTAATAAAAAATATGATATGTTTTAGTTAATATAAATATTTGATCAATGGGGCATTGCACCTACAATAAAATTTAATTAAACTTAAGAATTAGCATAAGAATAGCATGCGATATATTTTATGCGCCTAATTTATCGTCACCCCTATTCAAGAAGAGTGTATACTCATTATCTTCTCTAACACCATATCGACTATCACATTTGTCATTTATCTCTCTTCTTTTTTTTACTATCTCTTCGATTCGCCTACGAAACCTATATATAATGTGTAACAAGTAGTCAAGACACCCCCTTGAGATGAGCAGACATAGCGATAAAAAATAATGGAAAAACATGATATACCTTATGTAAAATGATTGTCTTGCTAAATAATGGAAAAACATGATATACCTTATGTAAAATGATTGTCTTGTGAGCACATCATATGCGTAGCGTATGATAATCCCCTCTAGAAAACGTAAATCCATCAATAGAAGAGCGTATCATATGCCTTACGTGTCATGTTCATATTTCATTAGTTTTTGTTACATATTCTCCATTGTAATGATCTTATATATTAGATTAGATGTTAGGTGAAAACGAACATGTGATAATCCAAAAGAATTATACATTACGTGTAGGTAAAGCCAAAGAAAAAGAACAAAAGAGCAAAAGGCAAATCGTATTTTATGCTTTCATTTGTCCATTGCATTAGAAAGGAATCGCTTTAAAGTGCGCTTTAAAGTGTGACAGTGCTAAAGGCAGTGTCAAATTGTTTCATGTTATCCATGGAATTAATGACAGCTATTTATTATGATATTTCTTTTTCTTTTCAATGAAACTTTACTGATTAAAAACGAAAACGAGCTTAAGGGGTTGTATAAACCCATTGACAACTATTTATTATGATGTCTCCTATTTTCTTAATAAAAAAAAAATCACCGTTATATTAATAGATTCGAACTCTTTTCACTTATTCAATAATGCACTAACCAATCGGATGTTTTAATAAAAAGTATGATATATTTTAGTTAATATAAATATTTGATCAATGGCATTGCACCTAACATATATTTTAATTAAACTTAAGAATTGGCACCTAATTTCTCCGCACATAATCATAGACCCTTATTTTGATATAATGAATTATATATATATATATATATATATAGCAAACAAGGTACATTTGTCACATATTTCAAAGTGATTATTTACATACTTATTTTGCCTAATGTGACCGAAATAAATGCATTCTCACAAACCAAATAGATCTCATTTAGAAAAAAGTTTTGTATTTTGTGTGGGAATATTCGTTTAAAGAAAATATGATGAGTGTGGATCTAGCACAAGATGATTCCAATTTCTACTATATAGTGGTAATCTTATTATTTTAAATAACATTATATGATAATTGTAAAAATTATATTAACGTCCTATAAATGCTAATATTATTTGAGTATTTTAAATATAGCATCCAGATCAAATATAATTTTTAAAAAAATATTAAATACTAATTCATATTTGAAATATGTATTGACTCTTAACAGCAACGCACATTTCAAATGTGTTCTCAAACCCATTATTACTTTAGCAATAACTTTTCCTAGGCAGATGAAAAATTTAGAGCAAAGAAAAGAAGATATTGACATATGCATGTTTCAAATCAAGCTCAAAATTCTCCGAAAAAGAAAGTATATCTTCCACCATTGTTTTTTAGTTAACCTCTCTAATCTCCTTGGATTCAATTGGTTTTAAAACAAATAATGTTTGACAATATATACTGGCAGTCTTTCAAGAAGGGATAATTCTCTAGAATACATCTATATTTTTTATATTCTTTAATTACTACCATCTATTTTAGTTTTTTCTCAAATAGTGACCCTGATTTTAAATAAAATCCAAACGGTCCCTCAAAAATTTTCTCGTCTATTATAATGTTTTTGACTCATTATATAACGGTGCACGAATCTTTGATTGTATTCATCGAATGTTTCCTTTCAAATACTACTCTAAATGTGTATAAATAGATAGGAATTCATGTTGGAGTATGGTGAAAACAAATTTTTGTCTTTGTGAAAGAAGTGTTTGCAACCAAGATAGAGCTTTGTAGGTAAATGTCACCATTCTCTTCCTCTCTCTTTCCCCCTTGACAAGTCTTGGTTGAAGGTAAGCGGTCGATCTTCCTCGCCATTTAGTTTTAAAGAAGTGTTTGCAACCAAGATAGAGCTTTGTAGGTAAATGTCACCATTCTCTTCCTCTCTCTTTCCCCCTTGACAAGTCTTGGTTGAAGGTAAGCGGTCGATCTTCCTCGCCATTTAGTTTTTCTTAATTACTTTGAAGAAATTTTTATGTTTGTCAGCAAGTCATTTCCATATGATTATGTTTGTTACTAAGGTATAATAATTACATAAAAAAATGCATAATTGGACAAATGTCTAATGGGATTACACATTCCATAGTATGATCTAACTTCCATTATAATAGTTAAACTATATTTTCATGGCTTACAAAAAAAATAGGAGCACAAAAATAGTGAATAAAGTACATTGATGCATAATTGGATCTATTTGGTTTGTCAAATTGGATTGCTTTCAATTATATCTTGCAAAAGAAGTATATAACCAATCGTAACTTGAGTCGAAAATGAAGACATGATAATTCTTACAAATTATATTTTAAAATATCAGCATATAATTCGTAAGAATTAATGTGTATTCATTTGCAACTTATTAATCTTTTAATAGAAAAAAAAATTTACAGAAACAGAATTGATCTAAAATTTATGTTGAGGGTTCTTAACGTGAGAGATGAACGAGTGCGCATCAGAGCAAAAGGCTCTTCCTATGCAATTTCTAGTGCATGCTGGTGTGATTACGGTGCACATTGAATTTTCTATCTCAAAGGTGCTAACTGGCTCTCTTCCACCAACAATCTCTTCAACATTCCTCAAAGCTGAATGAGAGAGAAAAATAATTCAAAATGTCAATTTAAGTCATATTAATTATATTACAAAATCGAATTGGTTTTATTTAACCCCATCGGTTCATGCGAGTCATCCAAAAGGTAATCGATTAAATTGATTTATTTGATTTTTAAAAAAATAACTAATCCAGTAAATAGGTTGGATTCTGTTTTCTTTTTTTGGTTTGATCATCCTATTTGATATGATCCTAATAACTACGAGGAAAATCATAACAAGCTTTTTATGAATAATCCAAGATAGAAAAGAATATATATACATATATATATATATATATATATATATATATATACTATACTATATATATATTTATTTATTTATTTATTTATTATTTATTTATTAGTTGCAGAAATAAGATACGAAGAAATACATGTCCAATTAACATTTAAGTGGTGGTGGCATGAGAAATTAGAGTCATTACTAATTTACTATATTGATATTTAGGTTTTTGATCCGTGTTCTCGAGAAAGGATAATAACAATCTTAGTGTACTCCTAGATACCTCTATCTCATCACCCATATTCAAGAAGAGTGTGACTTCTTTAAAGATATACTCGTTCATCTTCCTTAACACCATATCGACTATCACACTTATCATCTATCTCTTCTTCTTTTTTTTTTTACTATCTATTCGATTCCACATTCGTTGGTGGCTATACGAAGCCTATATATATAATGTAACAAGGCGTCTAAGACACTCCGTTGAGATGAGTCGACATAGCGAATAAAAAAATAATGAAACAGCATAATATACCTTATGTAAAATGACTGTCTTGTGAGCGCATCATATGCGTAGCTTATAATATTCCCCTCTAAGAAACGTAAACCTACCAATAGAAGAGTGTATCATATGCCTCGCGTGTCATGTTCATTTTCCACTAGTTTTTGTTATAGATTCTCCGATGTAATGATCTAATATATTAGATTAGACATACTCTCATTAGGTGAGAACAAACATATGGAAATCCAAAAGAATTATACAGTAAGTGTGGGTAAAGCCAAAGAAAAAGAACAAAAGAGCAAAGCAAATCGTATTTTATGCTTTCATTTGTCCATTGCATTGGAAAGGAATCGCTTTAAAGTGTGACAGTGCTAAAGGCAGTGCCAAATTGTTTCATGTTATCCATGGAATTAATGACAGCTATTTATTATGATATTTCTTTTTCTTTTCAATGAAACTTTACTGATTAAAAATGAAAACGAGCTTAAGGGTTTGTAAACCCCATTGACAGCTATTTATTATGATGTCTCTTATTTTTTTATAAAAAAAATTCACAGTTATATAAATAGATTCGAACTCTTTTCATTTGTACAATAATACACTAACAAATATGATGTTTTAATAAAAAATATGATATCTTTTAGTTAATATAAATATTTGATTAATGGCATTGCACATGCGATATATTTTATTACGGCTAATTTCTCCGCACATAATCATAGGCCCTTATTTTGATATCACGCGACCGATCTTCAGTCTGACGCTCTCCCAACTGAGCTATCCCCGCTTTTTTATTTTATTTTATTACGGCTAATTTCTCCGCACATAATCATAGGTCCTTATTTTGATATAATGAAATAGAAACAAACAATAAGGCATGTATTGGAATATATGAGGTTACTAACAATTAACAAGGGGAAGAAGGGGTTTTCGTTTTCTTATGCAAAAAGAGAACTATAAAAATGCGGTGAGCGTGGATCGAACACGCGACCTTCAGATCTTCAGTCTGACGCTCTCCCAACTGAGCTATCCCCGCTTTTTTTTTATTTTAGATATATATTTTATATGCATAATTATATACTATTACATCAATATTCATTTTGGAAATGGACGTACGAGATTGCATCCCAGAGAAGACGATCATTACGTGATGGTGATGATGCCTCTTGCAAACAAAATTTAGTACATGCTTATTACAATTTCTCTTATGTAGTGGTAATCTTATGATTTTAGATAACATTATATGATAATTTTAAAAGTTATTGACGTAATATAATTTGAGCATTATTTTTTGAACATTTTAAATGTAGCATTCAAATCAAATGTAAATTAAAAAGTTATCAAATACTAATTCATATTTCAAATGTGTTCCTAAACCCATCATTACTATAGCATTAACTTTCCTAAGCATGTGAAAATTTTAGAACTAAGAAAAGAAGATCTTGAGGTATGCATGTTTATTAGAATCATGCTCAAAAGTAAATGGGTAATTTATATTTAAGAAAAATAATATTAACATCTAGTCTAGAATCAAGCTAAAAATTCTCCCAAGTAGGAAGCATGACTTCCTCCATTGTTTTTGAGTTAATCTCTCTAACATCCTTGGATTCAATTGGTTTTAAAACAAATAATATTCGAAAAATATACTGCTAGTCTTTGGAGAAAGGATAATTTCCACAGAATACACCTATATTTTGGGTAATTTTTAATTAGGACCATCTATTTTATTTTTCTCAAAGAAATATTCCAATCATCCCTCAAAAAATTTCTCATCTATTACAATATTTTTGACCTATTATAGTGTTTTGACCACGATAATAAAAACATCTTAAGACATCAGACTTAAAGACACTATCAATGATGTAAATGGATTTTTAACCTCAACCAAATTAACTATAAGCCTAAAAAATATAATATCATAATATATCACTTACAGTGTTTCTCAATAGTATTTTCAATACCTCAATAAAACAATACAAATGCTATTGAAAAATACTATAGCAGTTGAAAATTGATTTTTAAAAAAGGGGCAAAAAAAATTGATGGGATAATTTTTTAGTGTTATTTTAGGTATTTTTAAACTATTTGAGAAACAAAATAAAAATGGAGTATCTATCTTTTAGAAAAATATATAATATATAATCATTTTTTCAAGAAATCATCATTCGAGAAGTTAACATCATTTCAAGCACTCTGAAGGATCAAAGAGTAATGACAATAACATATCTATAAAATAAGAGTATCTTTTAGAAAATATATAATTATTTTTTCAAGAAATTATCGTTCAAAAAGTACCATCAAATATTAACATCATTTCAGATATTCTCAAGATCCAAAAGAGTAATGATAATAGATAGCAATAGTATTAGCCAATAAATTAAATCCTTCCCTCAGCTAAAATTCATTCGCCCATATGAATTAAATTTCATACCCAAAAAGAGTTAAGAAATGGGTCTAAAAACTAGTCGTGAGAGAATAATCGAAGAAGTGGCCAACAAATTCATGTTGTTTGATATGTCAAAAAATATAACAACGTCCGTATCGAATGTAGCTACACTGTCGATCGCAGGAGAATACTTTGACACTCGGCCTTGACAATACGCACTAAGATATTAAATAATATGATTCGCAGCTGTATTGTTTCCTTTCCATGAATTAACACATTCTTGTTTCACTGGTTAGTTCAGTATTTGAATGGATCTTGTAATAATCATCCCCAGTATCCTTGTCGATCCTTGTCACGATTTCTGGCATTTTACACAGTTCAAATAGCTTCAGTGATGGTGTCAGTTAAAAATCTTGAGCACAAAGTTTAGATCAATTCTCTCCATGCAGTCTCTTTTATTAAGGAGTTCATGATCGAAAATGAAGACACGAAAATTCTTATAAATTATATTTGAAAATATCATTATGTATGCAATTCGTAGGAATTAATGTGTATTCATTTTCAACTTATTAATCTTTTAATAGAAAAAGATTACGGAGAAACTTATGTTCAAGGAAGGTTCTTAGTGTGTGAAATGAACAAGTGCGCTTCCTATGCAATTTCTAGTGCATGCTGGTGTGATTACGGTGAACGTTGAATTTTCTATCTCAAAGGTGCTAATGGCTCTCTTCCACCAACAATAGCGCAGTGACAAGAAAACTCTTTTTAGAAAGAACCTAAAGTAAGATAAGTTGAGTTATTTTATGCGCAAGCATTCAACGGTGGCTAAACTCTTTTTATGTATAGATAGATTTTGGGAATCGGTGGTCGCCTTCGACACTCCTCAAAGCTGAATGAGAGAGAGAGAGAGAGAGAGAGAGAGAGAATTCAAAATGTCGATTTAAGCAATATCAATTATATTATAAAATCGAATTGGTTTTATTTAAGCCCTTCGGTTCATGTGAATCATCCAAAAAGTAGTCCATTAAATTGATTTATTTTAAATTATTAATCCAGTAAATAACTTATTTTTCGAATTTGTTTTTTTATTTTTTTGGTGCGACCATCCAATCAATTTGATATGATTCTAATAACTAGCAAGGAAAACCACAACAAGCTTTTTTATGGACAATCCAAGATAGAGAGGTACATACATATGTATATATACAGAAATAGAAAGAAATATAACACGTCCGTCTTGATGCAATACATGTCTAATTAACATATAAGTGGTGGTGGCGTGAGAAATTGGAGTCGCTACTGCGGTGGGAATGAACATAATTACTGTGTACGACCGACCATCGTGTCTGATGAACACAGTTCGCACTGAGGCGAATGGTATTGTTTCCTTTCCACGAGTTAAAGCATTCTTGTTTCACCAGTTAGTCCTTTATTTTAATGGAAGGCACGTGCTGGATCTTGTAATAATCCTCCCCAGCTTCCTTCTCGATCCTTCTCTTGATTACTGGCATTCCATGCAAATCAAATAGCTTCAGTTGGGTGAGTCCTCGCAGTCCCTCCGGAAGCATTCTCATGCTGGAGCAGTCCCAAACACGTAATACTCTGAGGCAAGGCATCGCCCCCTCTTCCACCCTCCACTCCTCCAAGTCTTGTATCGTCCAAAGAGACAAATCTTGCAGCCGGGGGAAGCCACCCTTGGGAAACACCAAAACGCTCCCCACGACTGCTTCATCTTTTAAAGTAAGACGTTCGAGGTTAGGCAGTGTTGGGAGTATGGAAGAAACATCATCACTCTCCAACCTCGTCCCATAAAGAATAAGAATTGCCAAGTTGGGAAGAAATGGAGCGTCGTGGTGGACATTGTCCATATGAAGCCTCTCCAATGGTCCCCTCAAATCTAAGTATCGAAGGTGAGGGTGATTAGATGAACACAGTATATTTGCTGGCAACGCTTCTCCCCTCATTTCCAACCAAACGAGTCGGTTCAATCTCCCGAGAGCATTGTCCAAACCTTTGGAATCAGAGCTTGATATTATGTACAAGCCCAAGCGTCGAAGGTTTCTCATTCTCTCCAAGCTACTATCCCGCACCCATTCCCCACTTTGAACATCCCACATTGTATGCATATCTTTCAGGCAGCATCCTGCTTTTGGCTCAATCGGTGAATCAACCATGAAATGTCTTAGTGTTTGGATCTTCCAAAATGAACTTGGTATCCTAAAGTCCTTACCAAGTAGGATAAAGGTCTGTAGATGGCAAAGATTTCCAATAGATGAAGGCAATTTCTTTACTACTGAAAATGACAGGTCTAAGTACCTCAAAAGGATCAGGTCTCCGATCTCACTTGGTAAGCTTTCAATATAAACACGCTGGAGGTCCAACACCCTGAGAAACTTGGATCCATGAATCATAGATTTGCTTGGCATATCGACATCATATTTAAGGAGGCAAAGAAGCGACCGTAGTTTAGGGATAGAGAAACCGAGCGATGTATATTGATGCACGCCTTCATCATCTGTGATACTAAGACGTCGTAGATCAGTTGAATCGCCTTTGTCCCTAATGGATCTGCAAAAATTGAGTTTTCTAGCTTCATAACGAGCCAGGTCTAGCAGTAGATCATGGATTCGAACATATCCTACACCCCCCATCTTATTCCTTATTCCCACCTGTATCATGCACCTGTTGATAAGCTCTATCAAATACATCTCTGCCACGTCCTCCATTGTTTGACTCTCCAGGTCTGATCCTACGAAACCCTCGGCAATCCATAAACACATCAACCTTCCAGAGTCGATGACGTAGTCCTCGGGGTATGCAGCAAAATAAAGAAAGCAAGACTTGAGATGATGAGGTAGATCATTGTAACTGAGAGCTAATATTTTGTGAGTTCGATCATCGGTTTTGTTAGGTGCATGAGAAATACGTTCCAAGGTTTGGCTCCACTCGTAAGCTTCATGCTTCCTCCGTAGCAGCCCGGCTAAAACCACGATCGCCAGAGGTAATCCGCCACATTTTTGGATGATTTTATCCTGAAAATGCTGCAAATGAGGTGGGCAACATGCATTAGAAAATGCTTTTTTGCAGAACAAATTCCAACTTTCCTCCGACTCGAGAAGTTTGAGATGGTGCGGAGGGCTGTCCGGGTCTGCAGTTTCGGCAACATCCATTTTACGTGTGGTGAGCAGTACTCGAGATGCTGTGAATTCTTCGGGAAAGGCTGTCTTGATTGTTTCCCAATCTGATACCTTCCAGATATCATCCATCACCACCAGATACTTTGTTCGTTTTAAATGCTCCTTGATCTTGTTCTTCATCTCTGCTTCATCCATTTCCCTAATTTGATTGTTCTCTATGTTCATAGTTTGCTTCATGATATTGGTCAAGAGTTCTCTAGCTGTATACGATTGTGACACAACTATCCATGCCCGACACCGAAAATGATCTTTGACGGCTTGGCTATTGTAGACTTTGTTGGCAAGTGTGGTTTTGCCCGAACCACCCATGCCGACGATGGAAATGACGGCACGTCGTGTTACATGGAGATCACGAAGCTGATCCGTGATGACTTGGATATCGTGGTCAAAGCCAACCACATCCTCTGCTACATCATCTCTGTACTTATAGACAGAGTTGTTATCACAAGTGAAGAACGAAATTGAAATTATATAGAAACGTTATGAG